>JAKVQU010000020.1:0-143966 GCA_030462985.1 Schwanniomyces sp. yHRVM31
ATCTTAATCACATGTCATATCACATTCTATGTCATGTGCTTAATACAATCTTGATCTCTAACAGTTTTCTTCTATGAATACTTATATATAAATGGGGGATAATTAATACACATTTTTGAAGATTTTAGGGAACCTTGTATTCTTAGATTGTTGAAATAACTAGATGATTATAATTATACAAATAGAAAAGTAATCATCCTAACTTCTCACGACAGCTCATTCTCATATAATTTTGTTCACTAACAGTTCAACGCGTTATCGCATTTTAGCATTAAATTAAATTTTGGTAAAGACATACTCCAAGTACCATACAAATAATGTACGGTGATTTAGGTAATAAGCTTATATTAGATGCCAAGCGTACACTGAAGTTGTCGGAACTACCATTATATCAAACTGAATTGGTTAGAGGTATACTAAAAGAAATATCTGATCTCCACAAAGATGCCGTTTATTTGGCTGACAATCAACGACTTCAAGAGGAAAGCGGCACAAAAAATGAAGAAGAAATGAAGATAAGCCAATGCCAGTTATTTGTTACACATCTTTCAATGAGGAGGAATAAAAGGTGTCTATTGGCATATGAGAAGTTAAGAGCTCAGAAGATAAATGAGTTTGCGTGGCTAAATGTGGATCCTGAGGTGGAGGGAATAGAAGAAGCAGGTTCAATGAACAACGCAAGTGAAGATATTTCTACCGGGAGTTATACATCTAAATTATCTCTTGATAATCTAAACCACGCTGAACAAGAGTATTTTAAAAGTTATCTGAGTTTATTGGTTGATTATAAGTCCAATTATGCGGATATTGATTTGTCTGGTAGTCTAGAACCACCTACAAATATCTTTATAGATGTGAGAGTTCTCAAAGATGGTGGAGAAGTTCAAACTGAGTACGGTGTATTCAATTTAATTAAGGATTCCCAATTTTACGTCAGAAAGTCTGATGTTGAACGTCTCATTCAACAAGGTTACTTAATGGAATTATAACATACATTAGCATTATACATCTAAATAAATTAATAGGTCATTTCTACGTCATTGTCATTTCTGACATTATCACTTGATTCTAAATTATCGGCATTTTCTTTTTTCACACCACTAGGATCATCTTTCTCGTTATCTCTTTCATTTTCTAACAATTCACCTAGTAAAGATAGCTCATCATTCATTTTAATTTCTCCTAGCAATGTGTTCTTCTGATTGACATCTATAGGAAGAATCATTACTCCATCTTTATTCCTATCATATACTCCAATATTTTCATCCATAAGTTTTACCTCCTTTCTTAAATCAATAGCTACATTGCTTATTATCTTGTATATTTCACTTGTTTTACCTTCAAATGACTTCTTTGTATTTGTCATATCTCCAGTTGGTCCAACAGAGTATGTTTCGAATATGTCTGACATTTTCAGTAAAAGCAGAACAATTTGTGTGTCTAATAGGTTCAACGAATTCAATCGTTCTTGAATGAAGTTATTTGCTTTCTCTTCTTCCATTTTCTATTACTTGCTCTTCTACTGTAGTGTTTTTGCTTAATAGATGATGCAGCGCATATATCTATTTTTCATATTTTACACAAAAAAATAAATCAGTATCTTTTAATTATAATAAGCATGCCAATTGATTTAGGACTCTCTAGAGTTACTAGACTCCTTCAGCGACTAGGAAACCCTCACATTTCTACTTATAATTCTATCCACATAGCAGGAACTAATGGTAAGGGATCAACAATTGCATATTTATCATCAATATTCACTCAATGCAATATTAGAAATGGTAGGTTTACATCCCCACATATTGTACATTATAATGACTGTATTTGTATAAACAATGAAGTGTATCCACTAAATAAGTTTACAAAAGTCAATGATTTGGTGGTGCTGGAAAATGACCAGATGCAATTGGGCTGTACTGAATTTGAGCTTCTTGCTGTTACTGCGTTTAAGATCTTCGAATTAGAAAAGGTAGAATTGGCAATTATTGAAGTAGGACTAGGTGGTACATTAGATGCTACTAATGTTCTTGAACTGTACAAACTAACTGAATCTGGTGCTGGTGTGATTGCTACTGCAATAACTAAAATTGGAATTGACCATGAGAACTTACTTGGTAACACGATAAGAGAAATAGCAGCTCAAAAAGCAGGTATAATAAAACAATTTATACCTTGTGTAGCTGATAAGACTAATCAAAAAGAAGTACTTGATGTGATTTCAGAAGCTACCGCAAGATCCCATGCAGAATTATTATTTGTTGATGGTTTCCATACAGCTAAAGTGAACAATCTTTTGAAAGTGTCTCCACTAAAAGGTGCCTATCAAAGCCAGAATTTAGCTATAGCTCTTAAATTGATCGATTTGCTCAATTCTCAAGAACATATGGAATTTCAAAATCTGGATGGGACTTCTAAAATTACTAATGAATTAATCAAAAAAGGAATAGAAAATGTAAAATGGCAGGGAAGATTACAGAGTATAACTATTCCAATAACGGGGTTATCTTTATTACTAGATGGAGCACACAATGAAAGTGCTGCTATTGAACTTGGAAAGTATCTCTCGACGTTTCAGGATAGAGACCAAGGTCTTATTTTTATTATTGCTGTTACGAAGGGAAAAGATATTGGTAATCTCCTAAAGCATATAACTAATAAAGACACAGATAAGATTATAGCTACATCCTTTACTGTTCCAGAAAATATGCCCTGGATATCCAGTTTGGATACTGAAGAATTGAAAAGTATAGCTTGCAATTATGTAAATGATGTTGAAGTTCCTTTTACCGACACAAATATCGCCAACATTTTGGACTATGTACTGAAGATTAAACAAAACTGTGATAAGAGAAAAGTCGTGGTGTGTGGTAGCTTATATTTGTGTGCTGATGTCTTGAGGTACTTGGAATCTTTTGAGACTTTATAATATATTTATTTACGCGTAATGATTTTAAAAACTGTAGTCTGAAAAAAAAACCATAAATTACAAAGATTATCAATATGGCGCCGTTATCTGATTTTGAAAAACAACGACAAGAAAATATACAAAGGAATAAAGAGTTGCTTAGGAAGTTGAATTTGGATTCCATAAGCGACTCGATTAAGAAGGAATCCACTCCTTCACAACCTGCTAAGAAAAGAAGAACAACAACTGCAAAAACAACAAAAAAGGAACCAATTGCTCCTACTAGAAGATCTAGCAGATTATCAGGAGTTAAGATGGAAAATTCAGAAGAGTATGCGAAGATGAAGGAAGAACAAGAAAAAGCTGAAAGAAAGAAAAAGGAATTGGAGAAATTGAAACAAACTCGTTTATATGGTGACTTCAATTTAATTGATTTGGTAACAGATAAAAAACTGGGGTCATTGAAGTTTGAGAATAAGGTAATCAAGACAGAAGGTGATGATCGGGAAAAGAGTGAAGATCAGGATAATAGGGAAAGAACTACCATAAAAGAGGAAGAACTGGAGCCTTTAGAAGATGTTAATATTGAGAGTGACAGTAGAGTTCTCGAAATATTAAGAAATCTAGGTGATAAATTTTCTGCTGGAGATTTTTACAGCATTATAAGGCTGAAATCAACTGAATATGATGACAAGGAACTAAACAAGAAGAGAGAAGAGTTTGATAACTTGAAGATTTACGAAAAATTTGATCCTCTTGATATTAAAATTGCACACAACAGAATCACATCCATCAATTTCCATCCTTCAGTCACGGATAGAATTATATCTGCTGGTGATACTAGTGGTAACTTGGGTATTTGGGCTGTAGATAGTGTCGAGCAAGAAGACGAGCCGGCAATTACCATATTAAAGCCACATGGAAAGTCAATTTCTAGAATATTAACATCTAATGCTGAACCAAACAAAATGCTTTCAGGTTCTTATGATGGCTCCATTAGACAATTAGACCTCAATAAGTTAGTATCATCTGAAGTACTTTACTTGAATGATCCATTCGAGTCTAAAGACTATCCTTTAGGTATCTCTGATATAAATTTCCCTCAAGATGATAATAAAAACATTTTATATTTAACAACATTATCGGGGAATTTTTATAGACATGACTTGAGGGAGAAATTCAAAAAAGTTGATAACAAATCATTTCTCAGGTTGCACGATAAGAAAATTGGCTCTTTTAGTATCAATCCTAACTTGTCATACCAAATTGCAACCGCATCTTTAGACAGAACGTTACGAATATGGGATTTACGTAATATTTCTAAGTCGTCTTGGTCAGAGTATGAGGATCAGCTATCACCCCATGTCTATGGTAGCTATTCTTCGAGATTATCCGTTTCATCTGTGGACTGGAATTATGAAAATAGATTAGTTTGCAATGGATACGATGATACTGTTAATATTTTTAACCTTAACGGTGATGATGAGTCTTATTCTTTAGTTACAAAATGGTCGCAAACATATCAACCAAAAAACAAGCCTAGTAAGGTAAAAGACGAAGAAGAAGAATTAATCCCAAATAATATAATTCCATTCACAAAAATAAAACACAATTGTCAAACAGGAAGATGGGTATCAATTCTTAAATCAAAATGGCAATACACACCAGAGGATAGGATGCAAAAATTTGTTATCGCAAATATGAACAGAGGATTAGACATATATGATCAGCAAGGCCAAATTCTTGCACACTTGACAGATTCAGAGAAAGTTGGCGCTGTTCCCGCAGTAGCGACGATGCATCCAACCAGGAATTGGGTAGTTGGAGGAAGCGCCAGTGGAAAACTCTATTTTTTTGAATAGACTACAATCTTAATAAATTTAATATACACGGTGATTGTTTTATTGGAAATTAGACTACTGTAAACTAAAAAATAATTTAAGCAGAAGAGGTCATAACTTGCCAGACTCTGATAACGTTATCAGTGTAACCAGCGAATAAGTTTTGACCGTCAGCAGACCAAGCTAAAGAGATAGCTTCTGGGTCCTTAGCCTTAGCACCAATGGCGAATTCAGGCTTTAATTCATCTAACAAGGTTCTTTCTTGTAAGTTGAAGATCTTAATACCAGAAGCGGTGGCAGCAGCTAACCAGTATCTGTTTGGAGAGAAAGCTAAAGCGTGAACTTCAGAAGCAGCGTTCAAGGTGTATAAGGTCTTGTTTGAGTTTAAGTCCCATAAGATGATGACACCATCCTTACCAGCAGAAGCACATAAGGATCCATCTGGGGAGATGGTGATACAGGAAATGTAACCAGTGTGACCAATGAAGTCAGCGTTAAGGTTGTATTCGTTTAAGTCCCAGGACTAGTTTTTGTTAGTAAATAATTCACAGAAAAAGCTTAACTCTTAAATACCGCAATGTGGAAAAAAATCAGAGATCTTGGTGATTGAAAATGTCTCATTCGAAGCTGGCAAGCCCGTCTGAAGTAGCAAATATAGTATACATCATCTAGAACCACATCGAGAAAAAATATTTAAACGTTAAGTTAGTAAAAAAGTAAAATTAACATACCTTAATGGTCTTATCCCAAGAAGCAGAGATAACGGTGGAAGAAGTTTCAGATGGAGAGAATCTGACGGCAGAAACCCAGTCATTGTGGGAGGTTAAGGTTTCCATACATTCACCAATGGTGTTCCAGACCTTGATAGTCTTATCACGAGAAGCAGAAACAATTTGTCTCAAGTTCTTGGCAATAGAAACGGATAAAACATCACCATCGTGACCAACGAATCTCTTGGTACATTCACCGGATTCTAAGTCCCATAATCTTAAGGTCTTATCCCAAGAAGCAGATAAAGCGTAAGCACCATCAGCAGAGATGGTAACATCTTGGACAATGTGAGAGTGACCCTTGAAAGATCTCTTTGGGACACCGTATTGGTTGTCTTCACCACCGGTTAATTTCCAGGTGATCAAGGTCTTGTCTCTAGAACCAGATAATAATAAATCTGGGTGAGCTGGGGTGGTAGCTAAGGATGTAACCCATCCGTTGTGACCTTCTAAGGTACCTCTTAAAACTAAAACTTCTTGATCAGCCATTGTTGATTAATCTATTAGATAATTTGAAGAATTAAAACTTAGTAGAACTAGTATAATTTATTCAAAAATTTTTCACCCACAGTGGTCTCCATCCAAAAAAAAATAACATTACACAAAACATTTCAATACTTCCACGTGATGAAAGTTGAAAATTTTATTAGCTTGTACGTGCTGAAATTAACTACTGTTTCGTGCTCGGAAATACACATTCATGGGTGACTGTTTTCTACCGAATAGTATGCAGGATAAACTACTGCTTTTAGAATAAGCAGCAGATGAGAACTATTTGAAAACTGCAAAATTCACTGAATTCTTTAACTTTATTAAGATTACCTGCCATACGTTACTAGAATGTAATGAAACTGCCTACTTAGGCTCAACTTCTGATAGATAAAAATGCAGGGATAACCATTAGATACGACAATGGCCAAAATTATCATTTCCATAGACCACATAAGCTAAATGAATCTTGTAAACAGTGTAGGAATTTAAGATATCTTTTCAATGATCCTGGCTCATAATTTAAATAGCTGTAATATTAATTTAATATTACCTTATTGTAACATGCGTTGGCCAATTACCTATCAATATATTATTAAATCTAATCCTAAAATTAAAATCAATAGCGATTGGAAAGGGGAATAGGGTGAGAGAGTGGACTTATCAGATAATCTATTATAATATATATCTATACCTTTATTATTCTATTCAGGATGACATTTCAGCATGTTCCTTTTTAACTTTTTCAAAAAGCTCATCGTCTTCTAATATCTTATAAGCACTGCTAGCTAAAACTTTAGCTACGTTTAATGTTGGTGGTATCGATGTTTCTAAATTACCAGCAGATTTGGCAAAAATAAGAGAATGGATTGGACATTTTTCTAAAGTTGGAATACCGAAGATAAGATGCATGGCTGGAACTTCATATGAGACATTACCAATATCACTTGAACCAGACGATGCACTTTGAACATCAGATTTAAGAATTTCTACTTTACCTTTAAAAATTTCGTTTGACACATCGTAGCAAGCATCTACTAATGAGGAAACATTAAGCATGTCGGAATAGAAAAAAACTTCTCTGATTTTGTACTCGCAGCCAGTTGCAGTAGCAGCACCGATACAACAATTTTCAACTCTCTTAATCAAATCCTTTAATTCTTCTGCATTTCTGGAACGGATTTGATATACTGCTGTTGACTTTGCAGGAATTACATTGGCAACGGTTGGTCCATCCTTGAAATACCCATGGATTCTTTGGTGAGGCATGATTTGTTGTCTCAACAATGAAACATTAACCCAACTTGCAACACATGAATCAAATGCATTAAGACCCCTCCATGGATAAGCAGAGGCATGTGCGGTAGCTCCAGTGAATTCACATTCTATCATAGTACATGCCAAAAGTGCGTTACTAGAAATTTGAATACTGTTTTCCTTCTCAGGGAAAGGGTGTGCCATAAAGGAGGCGTCGACATTTTTGTAGGCTCCGTTTTTTACAAGAACACATTTCCCTCCTAAACTTTCTTCCGCTGGAGTACCCAATAATTGTACAGATCCTGGAATATTATATTTTCTCAAAGTTTTAACTAAACCTAAAAATGCTCCACAAGCACTGGCAGCAATTAAGTTATGTCCACAGCCATGCCCAATATCTGGGAGAGCATCCATTTCTGCGTTGAAGTTTACCAATCTTCCTCCATTTTCATAAAGTACTTCAAATGCGGTATCAACTCCATATGCTTTTCTTGTAACCTTTAAGTAGCCCAATGATTCAAAATAGCCAGCTAAAAAGTCATGGGTCTTATATTCTTTGAACGCAAGTTCTGGATTTTCATAAAGTTGCTTAGCAATGGCGCTAATATCAGCTTTAGATTCTTCGATTGCTTCAGCAATTTCAGTTCGGATGTCTTCAGGAGTGAGAGTTTTTGAGACCATTATTAATGATGTCTTAAGTTATTATTATTTCAAATTATAGATTATTGGAAGCTATAATGTGCTTTTTATATACTGCGAAAAGTGGAGGTGCTATGGGAAAGCGCTATTTCTTTTTTAGGAAATATCTCCAATGCCTAATCTACAAGAAGCGCCTATGCGGCTCATGTGTGTTATATCTATGATTATCGGTAATATATCTTTATATTCATTTAATGTATAACTTAAACTTTTAGCCGATAATTGATGTGGCACACTCAATTATGTAACTGTTCGTTAACAAAATCACCTTCCAGAAAATAATACCTAGACGACTACATTGGTTATAGGGTTTAATATCATACTGAGAGAAATCTTAAACCATTCCATTATACTTATTTCTATTCAAGAGACGTTATAAATCAATTGGCCGCAATAAGAGTAGAAATTGATTCTTTATTTCTAATATAATAAAGAATAATGGTAGGAATTCTAGTTCATGCCTTCAGTTGGATATTTATCTTAAATTCCAGGCTCAATTCCCGCAATTGTTATATTCCACCATACCGCTGCAACTGTTGCTTTTATATTAAACACAACTTAATGTAAAGTGAGATGAATATGGTGTAATTCTTAATACCTGAAAGAAATGCTTCTTAAGACCGAGTGTTCTGCATAAACAATGTCTTTAATATGCAGTCCATTCAATCATTTAGGGATGATCACATACTGTATATAAGTGATTGAATATGGCTGTTAATCGTGTTCTCTTAAGAACTTTTAATAATTACTTAGGTTTACTTATTGAATTAGAATATTTTAGAGTTCTATAAGAGACTAGGTAATTTATTCATTTTGAATAAGATGGAAAAGCAGGATATAAAAATCACCGTTATCAGTGGAGGAACAGCGACTAATCTGCTAGTCCCACTTTTCAATAACCTTGCCGTTAATGTGACTTATATATTACCTATTCTGGACAATGGTGGATCTACTTCCGAATTGATTAGAGTAATAGGGGGACCAGCTATTGGAGATATTAGATCGAGATTAACTAGGTTAATTCCTCCAGAGCAGGAATCATTGAGTAGACTATTAAGTTTTCGACTTTCATCAGATCCAAAAGAAGCCAAAGCAGAATGGAATGAAATTGTTGATGGAACGCATTATTTATGGAAAGATATCAATTCTTCAACAAGAGAAATTTTAAAGGCATTTTTTGTCCATGTGCATGTCGAATTGTTAAAAAGATCAAAACATAATTTTTCATCCCATATAAATAAAAGGCATTTCCGTTACGAACTTGCAAGTGTTGGAAATCTTTTTCTTACAGGAGTAAGACTATTCATTGGGTCATTAGATTCAGCAATTGAACTATTTGCTAAATTAACAGGAATTGATCCCAAAAACGAAGTCATACCTTGTATCAATACAAATTTTACGTATCATATTAGTGCTTTACTTGAAAATGGTCTAATAATTACTGGGCAGTCACAGATTTCACACCCTTCAGCATCAGAAGAAGAATCTTATCCGCCACCTTTGAAGACAACAAGGCCATCTACTCCATCCGAAGAGTTTTCGGAATTTTTCGACCAGAAGTTAAATATGAGCTTGAGGATTCCTGAAGAAAAGAAAAGAAAGCAGAGCTTTCATAGTGAAGTATCATACATCTCAGATGAATCTGATGAAGATTCGGGAAGTGTTCCTCAATATACACACCCAGAATTGAAAAAATCACAACTACATTTCAATAAATTGGACAATATACCACCCCTTTTATCGCCAATTAAGCGGATTTTTTACATTTCTCCATATGGAGAGGAAATTTGCCCCATAGCCAATAACCGAGCCTCCAATAGCTTAGCAAGTTCGGATGTAGTTGTTTATTCTATTGGCTCTTTGATGACAAGTATTATCCCTATAGTAATCCTAAGAGGGGTCGGGAAGGCGATTGCTGCTGATATAGAGAATGGCTCAGGATTTGACAAAAAACGTATTCTATTATTAAACGGTTCCCTAGATCGTGAAACCTTCGGAATGAATGCCATAGATTTTATCAGAATTATAGTCAAACTGGCTACTTATTCATTGAATAGAACTCAACTGTTGTGTCAAGACGATAATCAAGCCAGTGATATTTTCAGATGGAATAAATACGTAACACATCTATTTTATATGAAAGACCCTCAAATTCCTGTTGACCATGAATACTTACAAAATGTAAAGGGAATTGAATGTATAGAAGTTGAGAGGGAACCAGGAGCCAATAACCTTTTTGATTTTGATGATCTTGAAAGAAAATTAAAAGAAGTTATAAATACTTAAGCAAAATGATTTGATTAGCATACGAATATACAGGTATATAGAGCATGTATGAATGCACGTAAAAGATCTTAGTCGAACCATACTTTAATTAACTCTTCAGAAACGGCAGATGGGGTCAATACACCCAAATCTGTGATTAATGCAGTGATATATTCATGAGGAGTGAAGTCAATTAGATGGGTTTTCAATACACCCTCTGAGTTTCCCTCAGTATTTTCTTCAATTACTTTTGAGATGTTATCGGGTAAATCATTAGGTGCCAAAGGGAATAATCTCACGAACTTATGAGATTCTGTAACAACGTAAAATGGTTTATTATTGGTTTTAGCAAGACATCCAATTTGATACGATCCAATGTGATTAATAATACCACCACTTTCAGCTACACCTTCAGCACCAACTAAAATCTTGTCCACTTTATGTATAACGTATCCTACAGCATTATCAACAATAACTTCAACTGGTATATTTGCTTCCCTAAGGAGCTTGGCCATATGGAATCCTTTTGATGTTGGTCTAGATTCTGTGACTATGACTCTGAAACGAATCAACTTTTCCGTTTTGGCTTTTAAAAGTAACAAATGTACCACACGAGAGTAAGAGTGAACTAGAATTGTGTCATCATCCTTAATAAATGGCAATCCAAATTCAGCCAGCTTATTTCTTGACTCTTTAGCTCTTTGGACAAACAATTCACCATTTTCCACTAAATTCTTCTTACATGATTCCCAGTCAGAGTATAAATTTGTGTTTCTTAAAACAAATCTCATAAACAAATCACAACCAGCAGAAAGAGAAATCGCATTGGATATAGATGATTTCAAAATATCAATATTGGACTTTACTAGTTTAATCAATTCAGATGATGTTGATGGCTGTTTGATTCTCAACATAGTAACTAAAGACTCAATAGCCGCTATAGGCATAGTCATGTCTTGATCATCTTCTAAGAATTTGAGATATGTCTCCTTAATATCGAAAACTTCACTAGTCATTTGATATTGTATAGGAATGATTAACTGGTTAAATTAGTGGTAGCATTCATAATTGGAATTTTAATTAAAAGTTTTGTCACGTGATAACATCGACAATAATTTTCAAAATCATCGATTCGGATAGAAAGATTAAAGTGCTTGCAAGGTGATAAAAGATGTCAGAAGAGAGAAATCAATTGTTCGTAGAGGATGAAGACATGATTGCCATGTCAGATGCTGAAGATATATCTGATCACTTTCATGAAGCGCATGAAGAACAGCCTAGATCTGAGGATGATCCCATAATCGAATCTATTCCTATTATTCTGAATAATTTGCCTAAGGCTGATAAACAATCATTGCATTTAATCCAGTTTGTGGGTAGACCTAAAAACCGTGTATTAAACGGACAGAAGTTGAACTCCTCTATAAAGCCTGAATCACAGGTATTAGGTGTAAGCGTGCCATTAGATACGAGTGCATTTTACGATCAATCAAGAAGCGAGCAATGGGGTGTTGACGTAGTTGAACATAACTTACAAGGTGTATTAGGTGAGACTGAAGATGGACTCTATGCAGCCAAAATTGTGGTAACGGATAACCAAAGGAAGCTTGTATTAGTACCAATCAAGAGTTCTGCACAATTGAGACCTTCTTTCAAGTATCTTGATGACATAGATAATGCAAAAACAATGCAACGTAGACCAGAAACAACAGATTCGCAAAAGCCAGCAAATGTACAAATCTTGCAAACATCTGCCAAAGCAAGTGCCCAAGCAAATAATCTCGAAGGATTTAATAACAATGCCTTAGGTGAATCTCTCAAGTATATCAAAAAATTCGAAGAAGAAGAATGGCTGCATTTAAGATGGAAAGACTATGAGAACCCAGAAACTGAAAATATCAGAAAATACGTAGATGAAAGTGCACAAGGTATAGAATTAGAAACTGACACCACCAGCAGTGATTACATCCAAATGCTTATTCAATAATTTTCCCAAATTTGTATACTAGTTAAAGTAATAAAGACATATATTACCAGAATTGCATTACTTCTACATCACATTTCTTATTAGATCAGCAGAGCATTATTGAACATTCAATAAATAAATAAACATTCTCAGTTGATCGGAAAAAAGCTATTATAAAGTATTGAGACCTCTAAAACCTTCCGATATACATTTTAATATATCAATTATATATTCATTTATCTAGATGTTATTATTTAAAAAGTACATCACTTAGCTCTTCTTATAGAGATAAAAATATTATCACGTGATAACATCTTGCGGCTGAGAACTTAATCAAATATCAGAAAATTTATTCCATAAGAATTGCAAATTATAGGGTCCGGTAATACAAAATGGAGAGTGATGATTTATTATTAAACTTTGCTGCTCCGAGTGCTACAACTTCTACAAAAGCAAAAAAGTCTGCTTCAAAAGTTTCTGGTGGAAGATGGAAAGATAGACGTAAACTTCAATTATCACTTCAAGGAAGAGGTAGAAATACTAAGAATAAGTTAGTATCAGGCGTAAATGCTAAAGCCATTGAAGGCTCAAGAATTAATAGATCTTTAGATGAAAAGAATACATCTAAAGAATCGTCTAAATCAGCTGGCTTTTCCCAAGCTACTGATGGCCCATCGCTGAAGAGAACTAAGTTTTCCGAGAGAAGTGGTGAATCTGGAGGTAAAAATGATTCATACGTTTCGTCATTGTTCACATCCAATAAAGAGGTGCAATCAGTTGCTTCTTCTCAGCCTGAAGTCAATTATAGTGCTTCTAATGCGCCATTGAAAGATGCCACGTCATTTAGTGGTTTGGGATTGAATGATAGATTATCGAAGCATTTGACCGAAACCTTAAGATTCAAGCACCCAACTAAGGTACAACAATCCGTTCTTCCAAGTTTATTGCATGCTCAAAGAGATTTATTTGTAAAAGCGCAAACTGGTTCTGGTAAGACTTTATCATTTTTACTTCCTATATTCAATATGCTTGCATCAGAAAACATTACTCGTGATCTGGGGTTATTTGCCATAATTTTAACACCAACTAGAGAATTGGCTACACAAATTTATGGTGTTATGGAAACTTTAATGAGGTGTCACCATAATCTTGTTCCTGGTATCGTAATTGGTGGTGAAAAGAAAAAATCAGAGAAAGCAAGACTTAGAAAAGGTGTTAATATTCTAGTTGCAACACCTGGTAGATTGGCAGATCATATGGAAAATACAACTTCGTTGGATGTCAGTCAATTAAGATGGTTAATTTTAGATGAAGGTGATAAATTAGTCGAATTGGGGTTTGAGGAAACTATTACTAAAATTACTGATATCATCACTAAAAACTCCAAAGTTTTAGATACAATGCATAAGTGGAAGAATTTACCCACAAAAAGGGTCAACGTATTATGTTCTGCTACTATTCAGGATAGTGTACAAAAGCTTGGAAGTATTGTCCTTAATAATGCTGAAATGATAAATGTTGATTCAAAGGAAGGAGCAATTGATTTCCATGAAAAAATAGAGAGCAAAGAGATGACAGCACCAGATCAATTAGTACAAAATATTGTCGTAGTACCACCAAAATTGAGACTTGTTACATTGAGTGGATTATTAAAGGCTTCGGCTAACGAAAAAATTGAAGAAGATAACAAGACTATAGTTTTTTTCTCTTGTTCAGATTCTGTAGAATTCCATTTTGATGTATTCACAAGAAATGGTAACAAGTTCAAGAAGATCAAGAATAGTGAAACAGACAAGTTTGAAATAATAGAAGTTCCAAATGATGATGATGACGATGATGATGATTTAGAAAATAAAACTGAGGGACAATGTGTTCTTACTGCCCCATTATTAGGAGAAAATTTTATTATATATAAATTGCACGGTTCTTTATCTCAACAGGCCCGTACATCCACCCTTAATGCATTTATCAAATGTCCTGAATCCAAAAGAGCTATCCTTTTATGTACAGATGTTGCTTCTCGTGGTTTAGATATGCCTAATATTTCCAATGTTGTTGAATATGATCCACCTTTCACTATCGAAGACCATCTTCATAGAGTTGGTAGATCTGCTAGAGTTGGTAAAAAGGGTAAAGCTACCCTTTTCTTACTTCCTGGAGAGGAAGAAGGATATGTTGAAGGTAAATTGAAAGTAGTTCATCCAAAAGAAGGAAGTTTAAGAATAGTAAAATATGAAGATATTTTAAAGAAGGGATTTGGGGAATCTCTGGGTATTAGCGATAAATCAGACCCTAAGAGTAAGGAAGGTAAGTGGGATATCCATGCTACAACTTGGCACTTGGATATTGAGAGATGGTTATTGGAAGATAGCTCAGCCCATGATCTCGCAGTTCAAGCCTTTACTTCTCATATAAGAGCATATGCCACTCATTTGTCATCTGAAAGGGCATTCTTCAACGTAAAATTATTACATTTGGGACATTTGGCAAAGTGTTTCGGATTGAGAGAAACACCAAAGAAATTGGGTAAATCTGTCGGTTCAATAAATGAAGTAGGATCTAGAAAGCCTAAGAAAGAAAACTCCAAAAACAAAATGTTCAGAATGGCCAGACAAGCAGTCAAGGCTTCCAGTGATGAATTTAACTATTAGTACATATATTTAGCATTTATGTTTAATACATATAATATTAATTTCTAGAATTTTTATAATGTTCTTCAACGTATCCAGTAACACTCCAAAGCTTGTGATTTTCTCCTAGATTATATCCTATACTGGCTTTTGAATAATAATCACTCATTAATTTCAAATTTTCAATTACGGTGTCTAACAAAATCGCTTTCCCCACTGCAATTCCATCACCTAAACCTGGGTGCTTATTGTTAACAACATGAATATGGAAGTGGTAGTATGATGGCTGATAATGAACAAAAATCCTCAATTGATCTGATTCAACAGGAAATTTTTCCTTAGTCTTTTCTTTGATCTTCTTTTGTAAGCCGATTAAAAAATCCAAATGAGAGCCATTCAAATCTCTAACAGAAGATATGTCTAATCGATTAACTATGCAACATAAATATAATGAGTCCATATTAATACCATCCCATTTCATATCTGGTAAGAGAACAAACCCATTCTCTTGGTCTTTATCATGATACACAAATGACTCAGATTCTTTTCCTTCAAATAAAATATTATAAACCCACTTGATTCTATCTCCTTTCATGCTGTTTATATACGGAATTACATATTTGTTATACATTTCTGGAGTTTCAAGAATATAATGATATAATTGTTCTTCGTATTTTCTTATGTGAGTCTCAGTAGCTGGATATATTAAATTCAATTTTGCACCAGGTTGATTGATAATATCTTGTCTTAATAAGGTCTTGGACCAGAAATAAACGTCATTTTCATTTAATATTTCGATAGTGTCAATTATTTCATTTAACTTTACGTCATTATCATCAACGATGAAGTGAGACTTCTCCAATGAAATAATGGCATCTTGATAATTAATTTTCCCTAATAATGCAATTGTCTTAGTCTGAGGATCCGTCTTGAGCAATTTCTCGAATCTGAATTCTTTAACTAGTTCAGTAATATTCGCCATTTCAGAAGGACTTGTGAGTATTTATATAATTGATAGCGCGATATAGGCTGAAAAATATATCAGTGTAATATCAATTTAAAGACATATATTATTAATTAACTATACCGATATATTACATTACAATGTAGCATTATTCTCTAACCATCAGATTGAGTATTAGATTCCAGGTCAGATTGAACATCTTCGTTCATATCAAAGCATACCCAACTTGGCCATGCAACTTCATCTCTTACAATACTTCTTAATTGATCTACAATAAATTTCTCTACTTTACCCACATTTCTCAAAATATTATTTTCAACTTCCCCAATTTCAGACTCAATTCTTACCTTTTTTATAATGTCAATTCTTTCTCTGTTAGTGGGACCAGCGACATAATCTACAAAATTACCATCGACAGGAACTTTACCTGTTGGAGTAGAACCATTTGTAGAAGGTGCAGCGGAGGAGAAATAGTCATGATTTTTGTCATCAATATCACATAAAAATGAGAAATATACTGATTGCTTCAAGTATGCTATTGCGGCAATTGAATGGATTTTGAGGGCATTAACATGCAATTTGATGGGGAGACTGATGAACTTTGGAGAAGGATAATTTAGCAATAGATTCACAGTAACCTCCAATTGCAAGTCCCCATGATAGTTTATTTCTACAATCATCTGTAAATCATTTTCTCCTCTAGAAGTGCATTTTTCTCTGGATGAAATCTTGTTTTTCAAGTAGGCACTAGAATTTTGGCGTAACGGGTTTTGATTTAGTATATTAGTAGGAGTATCTCTATCACTGTGGCTATTAGGGTTATTGAGATTGCCTAATCCCACAATATTGTTCATACTGTAGTTGTAACTATAGTTTAAATTGTTATTTTTAAATAATAGCGATACTGAGTCCAGTGATTTCCTATTATAGTTCGCTAATGGTGGAGTCTGAGGTGGAGGCGGTGGGGAGCTTTTTTTCCGCCTAAATTTTTTCTCGAAGCTAAGCAAGTTAGTTTCTTCAGAGATCATGGAGAGATCAATTGTTTGTTCTTCCTCTTCTTCGTCATCGTCGTCTTCGTCGTCTTCGCTTGAATTGTAGTCTACAGGAGTTGCTTGAGCAGAAACATGAACATTCTCTCCTTCTTCTTCGGAATCTTCATAGAAATCATCAAATGGATCTCCAATATGCCTTATTATGATTTCTGGAGCACTATTTCCTAAATCGAATTTAGTCACAGAAAGATTATCAATAAATGAAGGTAGTGATATACTCTGGAATTGTGAGTCTAGAAACTCTCTTATTGTATCGTTTAATGACCCATCAGCTACCAAATTTTCCCAATTTATGTCAAATGACATATCCTTTTTATCGATGGTGTGATTCTTTAATAGTATCGAGTGATTCTTAAACACACAAAAACAGTTACACAAAATGGCATAGATGTGATAACATTAAGAACATTGTAAGAATACTACAGATAAGCATGTTGTCTAATGTTAACAATGGATTCCATGCTTCATTGATATGTACTTTT
The DNA here is from genome assembly GCA_030462985.1 of Schwanniomyces sp. yHRVM31. Taxonomy (NCBI): domain Eukaryota; kingdom Fungi; phylum Ascomycota; class Pichiomycetes; order Serinales; family Debaryomycetaceae; genus Schwanniomyces; species Schwanniomyces sp. yHRVM31. The sequence continues at coordinate 17,321 of JAKVQU010000020.1, forward strand.
ATTTTACTAAGTTTTATTTAAGGAATTTGCTTTTCATTATTTCTTATCTAAAAGAGACGTACATCATCAAAATATTAAATACTTTTAAGGTTAATTACTTTACTAGGATGTCCTTCCGACTATCATTCCGACTGTCCTTTGTATATATTAGTAATTGTATAATTAGTAATTGTTGCTATGTAAATATTTGGAGAAGGTATACGGTTATACGTTTTTCCCAAATAAGTACTTGAGGAAAAGAGTCTCTTCCCCGGCTTATTTTTCTGAACTCCGCAAATTTTTCAGATTTTTTTCATTACTGTTAACTGGAACTACAAATAATGATAGCCAACCCTACAGTAAATATAGTAATTGTTGGTGGTGGTGGTCTTATTGGACCAAGACATGCCCAACATGTGCTAAGTCATTCAAATACAGAGCTTTTTGCTGTTATTGATGTTAGTGATGCTGGTGCAAAGATAGCAGCTGCTCATAATACAAGGTTCTTCCACTCCATAAGAGAAATGATCGAGTATTGTGATAATGAAAGATACCCATATCCAGATGGTGCTATTGTGTGCACACCAAATCATACACATATCAAGCTTGGTGTGGAATTAGCTTCGTATGGAATAAACCTCTTAGTGGAAAAACCTTTGAGTACTGATATTAACGAATCTAAGGCTATGAAACAATATGCGGAAGAGAAAGGAGTCAAATTGTTAGTTGGTCATCACAGAAGATTTAATCCGTATATAGTAAATGCTAAGAAAAATCTAGATAAAGTTGGTGATATAATTGCAGTGCAAGGTTCGTGGACTCTCCGTAAAGATGAGCAATATTTTAAGAAGGGATTATGGAGAACAGATAGAGCTACTGGTGGGGGACCCTTGTTGATTAATTTAGTTCATGATATTGATTTGTTACAGTTTTTGTTTGGTCCACTTGAAAGGGTCTACGCAGAATTATTAAAAAAGCAAAGGAAACACTACCCTAATGTTGATGAAGGTGCTGTACTCACGTTGAAATTTAGGAGTGGTGTTTGTGGTACCTTTATTTGCTCTGATAATGTATCTTCCCCATTTAATTTTGAAGCTGGTACAGGTGAAAACCCAATGATACCTAAAGAATCTGATGCTGTTGGGTTCTATAGAGTATTTGGCTCTCAAGGAACTTTATCTATTCCAGACCTTAATTTATTCCATCAACCGGATGCTGCAGGAACAGGATCTTGGCTTAATGAATTTACAAAGGAAAAAATTGTCGATGAAGGATTATTACACGAAAAGCCATTTGATCTTCAACTTGGTCACTTCGTCGATGTGATAAGAGGTAAAGCGGAACCTTTCTGTACCGCAGATGATGGGATTTCTGCATTACTCTGCATAGATGCTGTATTGAGGTCTATTGAAACAGGAATACCACAAGAAGTTCAAAGTGTCGATAGCGTGGCTGCTAATCTTAGTATTTTAGACAAAAATTAGATTTCTCTAAATTTGATTTCTAAAAAGTTATACAATAGATAAAAAGAATTAATTTCGTTTTTCACATTATATATCAAACTTATATTCTAGAATGATTATTTTTATATATTCTTATCGTCTTTTATAAAGTATTACTTTCTATAAGTGTCTGTTCAAATGTTTATGCTATATGATTTCATTTGACCATATTAATTCTTCAACTACTTAATCATCCCATTTATTCTTTGTATTTCCCCAAAACCCAAAACTCAGAATCTTACTATCTACATAAATATACCTTTCTATATTAGTGTTATCAATATTAATCACCTGAGAATTTTTCATTAAAAATTTTCATAAGTAGATCAATGTTCCTTCTAGGTTCAGTTGCTCCAATATTAAGGTTTACTATCTCAATACATATATTTTATTTTTTAATATACCTCCTATACCTTTATACCGATATAAATCACGATATTTATCATGTGACTAGGTTGTGATTGTCCATTCCACGACTTTTTTTTAATTTTCCTCTAACCAGTAAAATATCAAATAATCCTAAATGTAATCAATGAACTATTAATACGTTCTTATCTATATCACATAGCCATAGATATGTCCAAGTTTGTTTTACCTACCGCTTTAAAAGAAATAAGATTCCACTTTTCTCAAAGTGGTGAAGCATCTGTACCATTAAAAAAATTCTTAACTAAGAATTTCGATGCTTTAAAGACTCAAAGTAATTACAAAGTGCCAGTTTTAATCAGAGAAAGTTACGGTATTGCCCCAAGTTTAACCTTAAGATTTGAGAAGGGTAAAGAAGTCAAAAACAACTTAGAAGGATTAGATGAATCCGGTATTGAACAAACCTTCAAGTCCTTATTGAAAAACTAGATATTTGAATAAGACCAGCTTTTGAATACATCCTTTTAGTAATTCAGGAAGTATGGGTGTTTCCTTATTTATAAATATTAAAATTTCGTTGCATTTTCGATAAATCACCTCATATAAATAATAAATAAAGTCTATTTACGTTATTTCCTACTTAGACCTTGTAGTCACGACCAAATTGGTAAACTCCCCAACCTAAACTGCCAAGCACAGAATTGTATAATTCTTTTACTTTCTCTTCGGTGTGGTCATCAAGTGTACCGCTTGCAACCACTACTGGCACAAAATGTTCTAAAGTAGGATGAGCTTGCTTAAGAAGAGATTTATGGATTGTTTGTAAAGACTGTAAAGATTGTAAAATATTGGGTGAGCCTGTCAATGTACTTGTTAATAATTTATTAAATTGAGAGGCATATGGCTGAGGATTAAGGCCATATCTTATATCACCCAAATTGTGAACAGACATACCAGAACATACAACCATTCCCTTTAAGTACTTCTGACGTTGTTCATCCCAAAGTAGGTTATCTCTGAATTTACTTAAAATCTCACCTAACTTATAGTGAGTTGAGAAATCTTGTTCTGAACTTGTTAATGAAACTTGGATAACAGCTGTATCTGGTAAATCAAGATCCTTGTTCTCAGGCTGTACTGGTGATTGTGTATTGTAGTCGGAGAATGCAATCTTGAATGGTACCCATACACCATGATCTATACCACGTTTGGTCAAACTACTGTTAAACCCGCCTAGTTCCAATTGATTTTTTATTTCTTGCGCAACATGTGCCGAATTCTTAGTATGGAATTCTTCTTGATACATATGCTTAGGGAATCCGTAAAAATCGTAGATCAATGGGTTTTCAGAGGTTTCATTTTTAGGAATGGAAATTTCTACCAAATTTGGCAGTGTAGATTGCCAATGAGCTGATACCACTATTATGTAGTCTGGTTTCCACTCATTCTTTATTTTATGTCCAAGTTTCTTAATAGTCTTCCATGCACCCTTGTCACCAAAAGGGTCAGTTTCGTACATGAATGTTGGACCTCCATGGCTGAAAAAATAACTTGGAAATGGATTAGTATTCTTAACAAATCTAGTACTCATATTGTCAGCTGTGTTAATTTTAACCTGTTTGCTTGTGGTATTCTTATTATAAAGAAAAGCAACAATAGTAATTATAAATATACTGAAAGCTAGTTGCATTTAAAACTTGCATAGAATAAAATGTGCATCCATAGTTATCACTTAATATATACCTGTATGATAATATACGATCTTTAATAATCTGTAGTAATTTGATTAGGTAATATTTGTAATGAAGATTCGCAACGCCCCACCACCTTCCCCCCCTCCGTTCCGGGTTCGAGGTAAAAAAAAAATGCTGTGTCTTGATCATGACAGGGTTACGTAAATGCGTATGATTATGTAAAACTCCTTCTAAATTATGTAATCGACATATCTTACCTGTAAAAGAAGCATAACAATGTATGTTTTGTTTTGATTATGTAATCAAGTCATCCTGGCAATTTCATCACAAGCGTATATTATGATTGTTATATATGTTGAAGTAAGGAAGCAGTTTTTTTTTTATTAGGATTGTTTTAGAATATTACAATTTATATAGATACCATAGATATACCATGGTTAGGCTTTTTCTGAACCGGAAAGTATGTATTTATAGGAGACGAATTTTTAGGGAGTGTATTGTGACTAGCGGCTGAATACTAACATTTTTAGAAGGGAAATGATTCCTACCAGGGGTTTGCAAAATATAACGCTAATTATGAGGCTAGAGAGCCGTATGTAGCTGGGTTACCTAATAGTGGTATTACAAGAAGCCAATCGCTTTCAAATGGTGCTGGACAAGCGGCGTTGGCAGCATTAAGAAAACACTCCCAGCCTGTTCTGCAGCCTACTCAAAGCCGTATTCAAAGATCAAATTCGTTAATGGCCAGTGGGGGGCGTAGTAACTCTATGAGATCATTTACCTATAATCCACCAGCATCATACACAGTTGGGCCAATAGCCGCTCAAAAACGGTATAGCAGCTTGAATAGCAGATCAACATTACAAAGACCAATTAACCCTACTAATAGATTAGGATCGATGAATTCTTCGAATTCTTTTAGAGCTCCTATCGATGAGGGATATGATATCGACGAAGAAGGGGAAATAACGGTGACAACCAAAACAACAAAAGTCCTTGATTCGTTAGGTAGAACCAAGTCTATAACTACAGAAACCATAAAAACTTTACCAGATGGTTCTAATATAATTGAAACAACTACCAAGAACATATCTAGAAGTAACTCAAGGACTGGTTCCTTGAGAAATAATTCACTTTCTAATGTCAATTACAATTCAATTAATTTAACAAAAATAGACGAGGACCTCCATGATTTTGATTATAGTTACCAAATGGACAATAGTCATCTAAATGAAGTTTCAAATAGAGATGATCATTTAAGACTTAATAATACTGAGCAATTAGGCTCTCCTCTACTTCAATCAACTACAATTCCCAATTTATTGCACGACCTGAGATCGAATTCTCTAGATCGTCAAAGCCAGCTCTATGCTAACACTGGGGATGATATTGGAAAGCCTCGTACTATTTCTGAAGTACCTGGTGGAACACAGCTCAGCCAGAGTTCTTCCCCAAGTAGACCTTTAAGATCTATTTTGAAACATAAAGAAGCCACTTCTACTGATGATGTTGAATTCAAAGATGCTTCCCTGGATTTACCTGATGAGAAAGAAATTCATCCTTATAAAAAATTAAGTAAAACGAAAGAGCAATTGAGTCCTAAACAGTCTCGTCCTGGAATCGCATCCCCTCCTCGTTCTAGGGTTTCCCCTCGTTCAAACGTTAATTCTAACTATGAAAGACTAAATGATTCGCCAAAAGTGAAATCGAGCTATGTTCGTGCCTCATATAGGGAACATTTTACTTCTCCGCCAAATTCTATTAAATTTAAAGAAGAAGTTGAAACTATTCCTGTTTATAGAGAACAAGAAGAGAAGAAAGCAGAAGCTGATATATATGCACTTGCGATGCAGGCGGCTATGAAGAAGGTTTATGGTGATAGGGACCCTGCTTCTTTGGAACAGTCTAATGTTGGTACGGATCGTGTTTCAAGTTTTACTAAAGAAACAGTTCATAACCTAGTAGAAAGATCGAGGGAGAGTTCAGGCTATAGGTATGAAAGCCATAATAAGGAATTTTCATTGCATTCAATGAGGGAAAGTGATTCGGTGTCTCAAACAACTAGAAAGCAAAGAGTCAAAGAAGAAAAGAAGAATGCTAAGAAATTAGAGAAGGAAAAGATAAAGGCTGAGAAGAAAGCTGAAAAAAGTGCCGAGAAAGCTCAAAAGAGTACGAGAAAGGGGATTGTTAGTGGCTTCTTTGGAAAAAGTAAGGCTTCGTCGTCCGACAATGGTGCAGATGATCATATAGAATCGTCTCAAGAAGGTGTTGCCGTATTGAGTGACGCACTGATTGTAGATAATCATTCAGATAAAACGCCAGCGAACATGGACAAAGTAACTACTGAAAATGAATCTTTTGGTTATGAGAAATCTGAAACGGATGCTCACTTGAAGGGCCCTTCTCATGTTGGAAATTCTTCTGCAGTAAGGGAAGAATTAAGAGAACCTGAAATTGAATATTCCGGATATGATGATGTGGGAGCCAACGACGCTCCAATAAAGTCGATACCAAGTGCTGAAAATTTTTCATCAGTTACAGACACCTTAAGAGAGCCTGAAAGTGAATACGCAAATTATGGGAAGGAAGACAAAGCTTCTCAAGTGGAATCGGCGGTACCAGTTTCGGCTAAGGTGGTAGAATCATTTAAGGAGCCTGAAAGTGAATACGCAAATTATAAGAAAGTCGACAGAGCTTCTCAAGTGGCATCGGCAGTACCAATTTCTGAAAGTGAAATATGTCCAAGTCCAACGCTTCCGTTAGAGTATGAGTCAACAATGCCAGAAGTTTTTCATTCGCCTGAAGCTAATAGTATATATAATGAAGCAGAGGAACCAGAAACTAGTAATACTAAAGTATTAGATGTTGCAAAAGATGGGATGGAAGATGTCGGAACTAAGCTGTCAGATAACCATGAGAATATGAAAAGCTCTAAACCTCTTGAGGAACCTTCTGGAATTAGTGCTGAAAAGGAAAATGATGTTACCTTGGGGGATGATAATTCTTATGATAGAATTCTAGCAAGTCAAGGGAGCGAAATAAATGATAAGTCCGGCTCAGTTGAATCAAGAGGCGAGATTTCAAATCACCTTGATCAGAAATCTAATATTTCTCATCTGCATGAAATGAGAAGAACCGATATTGGTGTGGGTGAGTTTTCTCATTCACAGGGAGATGAAACAGCACACAGGAGTGAAAGTACAAAGGCACCTGAAACTATAGGTAAGTCTGTTGAAAGCAAAGCACCTGAAGGTTTAGGTGAGTCTTTTGAAGAAAAGGCACCTGAAACCTTAGATGAGTCTTTTGAAAATAAAGCGCCCGGTCCTAATAGTATCAATCCTTCTTCCAGCAGATCTTTAGATGAACCTATAGAAGCTCCTGTCGATGTTCCTATTTATTCCTTTGATAATGTTGTTCCAGAAATGGAACATCAACATCAAAGTACTGGAATAAGAAGAGGTAGTTTTCTATTCGGTAAAAATAAAGAGAAACAAAGTAGTGCTAGTAAGAAAAAGAAGGGATCTTTCAAAGAGAAGTTCTTTAAATACTTTGTTACAGGTTATAATAATCGTTCGTAGTTAATTAATTTTTAGTGTAATATATTGAGTTTTTAATAGCTAAAAGTTGGTGGATCTGGATATTGGAGTATTGTCATACAGAATGGTATGTAAACGTGCCTTGAAACTGGTGAGGAATTCTTTGCTTATCGCATCAGTATCCCAGTAGTTGCAAGTATTATTTTGGTGTAAAATTGAATTAGGCACTATTTTTTTGCATTCTATGTAATGCTTTTCGGGTAGAATTGACTCAAATGGCTTCTGATTCTTCCTGTGAATAGATGTATATATATCTGTTTGACTACAATGAATCTTATACCTCTCTAGGCTAGAATTGAGAAGCCTTAATTCAGATGCATACAGACAATTTGAAGAAGGAGGTTCTAATATAATTGACATGTCAGCAGCGTGGTAAGTCAGAGCTTGAGATATGTTCCTGTTCTCAATTTGTATCTCTGTTTTGAACAGGACACTGGGATTGTAAATTTCAATTGAAGGTTCAAATTTCTTCCTCTTGCTTAACATTTTATGAAAAAATGTATTAATTCTTTGGCTTGTTAAAAACTTCCCCCATTTTAAATCAACTTCGCTATTATAATTCCTTATATGCTCTTCCATTATTCTTCCTGATAATGAGAAGTCTGCTTTCAAATTCGCAGATTGTTCGTTTAAATTTTCTTCTAAATGCAGTGAATTATTTTGGCTGATTTGGTTGTATCCATAGGATCTTGATCTTGAATTTCTATTAAACCAGTTCATCTTACAAGTAGCACTTATAAGATATTTAAATAGTTACTTTTATGAGTATCGTTATCTTTCTGCCACAATCGCAAAAAATCTTAAATTTTGCAATTGTGGTTCCAAAATCTCTGTTCTTAAAAAAGACACATTCTTTAAAATAATATAGAAAGTTTACAAAATATAAATAATTTATATTTCTACCAAGTCAAAAAAAGTAATTAAACGTTTATATAAGTATTATTATAGTCCAATATTAGTTTCTAATAGAGATGATCCTGATTTCTACAGCATAAGATCATAGCCAAAGAAAATTTGAATTAAATTAAGTTCAGTGAAAGAGATTTTCAGATTAAACACAACTAAGGAAAGCTAACAATAATCTTTCGTTAATAGTGGAAAATTGTAAAAATTGTAAAATCACGTTGATAAGGTTGATCAAAGACTCTACGATTTTGTATTAGAAATCGACCAGCCCGATAATTCAAAATTCGATATGTCTTCCTAATGTCAAATATAACAGAACCCGATAACAACCACATTGTTTCAGATTCAAGTCATTTAGGAGAACAAGAAGATCTGAATCAATTTCCTATGAATTATGAAGGCATGCCTTCATCGAGGAGAGATCTAGAAACATTTCCAACCGATGAGAATCTCTCTAACAATTTAGAGGAAACCTTTAAGAATTTATTATTAGCTTGCCGAACGGGTGATTTTGAGATAGTGGATAGTTTATTGAGTACTCCAAATCTAAACATAAACCAATTGGATGAATGGGATTATTCGCCTTTAATACTTGCGTCATTGTGTGGGCATACTAAGATCGTTGAATTGTTACTTTCTAGAGGTGCAGTATGTGATAGAGATACATTTGAAGGAGCTAGATGCGTTTATGGTGCTTTAAATGATACTATTAGAGACCTATTAGTGAGTTACGATATTTCAAAAGCTGTAGATGCAACTCAGCCATTTGCAGGTCATATTTCGTCATTGTTGAGTCCTTTATTTCTGATTCCTAATAAAGACATTGGTTTCTGCTTTCCTCATATTCATGGCGTATTATCAAGAGATTTACAAGTTTTCAAGTTAAACAGGTTTTTACTTTCGGCTAGAAGTCCTTATTTTAAAGAGAAATTGAGTGGTCCGTGGAATTCCAAATCAATTATTAACATGCCGGCCACTTCCAGACCAGAGATTTTCAAAATTATTGTAGATTATGTGTATTTGAGGACAGACAAACTTCCATTAGATAATAAAGAAATTCAACCTGAATTAATAAAATATGGTAGTAAGCTTGGATTGCATGATTTAGTGGAAGGAATTAATTTATTAAATAATACGTCAAAGAAGAGTGCAATTTCAAGGGCTAAAAATGAAATAGCTTCTAAATTGGTAGAAAAAGCAAGGAAAGATCTTAAGCGTTTTCTACGAGATGATATCTTTTATAATCTGCAAGTTTCGAAACTAGATTTAACAGAAGAGGTAGACGTAGAGGATATCGCCATCTCAGAATATCTTAGTAAGGCTCAATCAATTGCTTTATTTAATTCAAGTTCCATTCCTGATATATTGGTGTCTGTATTAGATATTCAATCTGAGTCAGTCATCTTTTATCCAGTTCATAAATCAATAATTTCAAGGTCAGATTATTTCCAAACTATGTTCGAGTCAGAAATGTTTAAATCCTCACATCTAGAGTTACCTGTGCTCAAAGAACCACAACTATTAAACCTGGAAATTATAGATTACCCTTCTTTGCTACCTGATAATCTTGCTGTTATTCAAATAACCTCGAGTTCATCCAATTTCAAAGTCGCTGAGATAATACTATCTTTTTTATATCATGATGATGTGCCTGAATTACTGCTTTCCTTAATTATAGAAGTAATTTATGCCGCAGATGAGCTCTTCTTAGATCGACTTAAGTCTTTATGTGTCACTAGAATTGCATCTTATTTCAATAAGTTTACATTTGACGAATTAAAATCATTACCAATTAAATTAGGCTATAATGTGTATGAAATCATTGCAATATCATGGCAAACCCATTGCGATAAGCTTGAACAGCACATGTCAAAGCTTATTGCGTATAATTTGAGAGATATTTATAACGATCCCAAAGAAAAATATTTGTTTTTGGATTTGATCAAAGAAAGTGCATCAAGAATTATAGATAGACATGCTACTGATACAATTGAATTGGTGGATGATATTAGATATTATTTAAGCAAGAAGTACGGGGTGCATGATGAATCAGCAGATTTTATTGGAATTAGCGAACAATTTCAAGAATTGGATATAATGAATAGTGACAAGGATGACTTGAAAATATTTAAATCATCAATGCTTAAATATGAGAGAGATTTAGAGATGATTGATAATTTATTGGACGAAGTAGAATTAGATGGTTGATGCATGTAGCGCTTATCGCAAAAAATGATAGAAATTGTGATTCGCTAGTCATGTGACATATTCACGTGATGCCATCGCTATGAAAAAAAATCTTATAGAAATCTATATTGTATAGTTATAATACTTTATTTATACTCCGTAATATGTCAGATAATAATCCGGATGGTGGTATCTCTGCCGATACCTTCTTGATGGAAGATAAACTTTCTAAGATTAGAACGCAAATCAATTCCAAGTTGGATAATCAAAAGAATTTAGCTATCGTATTATCCGCAGTTGAAGAAAACATCGATGAGCAGAAGAATGATAGATCTGCCGTTTCCTACTTTGTTTCATTCTTATCTTTGCTTGACCAAGCTGTAAAGGAGGATGTTATAGTAGATAACAATTTAGCTACATCTGCTGCATACTTTTTGGATATAGTGGTTCCATTTACTCCAAAACCGTTATTAAAAGCTAAATTTGGTGATATTTTGGCCAAATTGGCAGTCCCATTAACCAACTCAGATGCCGAAGCTCCTTTATTAAGATCTACGATTGGTACCTTAGAAAGCCTTTTATTAGCTCAAGATCATCAACAATGGTCATATTCCGGAAATATTTCGCCAAAGAGAGGTTTTCTAGGAATGTTAGAATTAGCACTTGACCCAAGACCTAAAGTGAGAAAGAGAGCCCAAGAAGCAATTCATAATATTTTAGTCAATCCACCAGCTTCTCCTTCTCCAATCCATGTTGCATCTCCGTTAGCTGCAGAATTATCTTTATCTAGATTAGTAACTTTAGTTCAAGATTCAAGAAAGAACAATAAGAAGGGTTCTAATAAAGAGTCAAACTCGCAAATCATACACACTTTGCAATTAATTACAGCTATTACTTCTGCAAACTCTTGGCCAAGTACACAAATCGAGCAGCTCTGTGATATTTTGTTGGAAATTTCTAAAACATCAGATCAATATTTAGTTTCTTCCGCATTTACTTCATTTGAAGGATTATTTAAGTCTATGAGTAATGTCATTGATGTTGAAAAGTTCGCCAAGGTTCTTGATATTATATTCGACTTGAAGCCATCAATTAATGATACACATTTAGCAGCTTCGTGGTTAGCAGTAGTTGCAAAAGCATTAGAATGCTACGCTTCATTATCTCCTGAATCATGTTTAAATAAGATACCATCATTTTTACCAATAGTTTCAGAATTCTTAGGTTCTGAATCCAGAGATATTTACACTTCTGCTTCACAATGTCTTATTGCAATTGTCGTTGAAACAATTCCAGATAATTTCCTTTTACAACCAACTAACGAAAATGGAATCACTGGCGAAATTTATGAGTTAATGGATGACACTGTCACATTTATTGCTGAACATATTGAGAAAGAATTATTAAGTATTAAATACCAGCATGCATCTAAGGAAGTTTTAGAATTCATTTCTGCTGCAATTTTGAAATTAAGATCTAGATCCAACCCAGATTTCTTGAATATTTTAGAAATTGTTGGCCAATGGAGAACCAACGAAGCTGAATCTTTTGCGCATAATAAAGAAGCTGAAGACGTAATTGCTGCTTGTATTTCTACTATGGGTCCTGAAGTTGTTTTAGCCACTTTGCCATTAAATTTAAATTCTGGTAGCCAACCTGGTAGAGCATGGTTGTTACCAATTTTAAGAGACAATGTAAGATTTACCAACTTAGGTTATTACAAAACTGAAATACTTCCATTAGTTCAATTCTTTGAGGAAAAAATCAACACATCTAATAAGGAATCTATGAATGCTAAAATCTTCCAAACTATCATTGATCAAATATGGTCATTATTACCTCATTTCTGTGATTTACCAAAAGATTTAACTCAGGCTTTTGATGATGAATTTGCAGCTAACCTCTCAGACATTATGTATTCTAAAGTTGAGTTAAGAGTCCCTATTTGTCATGCTTTAAGGCTTTTAGTTGAATCGAACCTTGCATATAGTGAAGGTGTTTTAGCTGACGATTTACTAGTTCAACAAGAGTTCTCTATTGACCAATCTAAGAAAGCTTTAGAATACTTATCAACAAAAGCATCTAATATTTTATCCGTTTTCTTCAATATTTTTTCCTCTACCTTACCGGAAGGAAGAGGTTTTATTTTAGAAAGTATTAATTCTTATCTTCAAATCATTTCAAAGAATGATTTAGAGATTACATTTAATAAAGTTTGTGGCTTATTGAAAAATGCAATGGATAGCGATGCAGCCGAGAAGTCTAATTCAAAGAATAATACTCCAAAATTAAGTTTCACAATGATGGATTTAGTTGTGGCTATGTCAAAGTATGTACCTCAATCTTCACACAATGCTTTATTCTCTATCTTTTCAACCACAGTTAGTCCTGAAAATGAAGCATTAATGCAGAAGAGATCTTATAGGGTACTTGCTAGACTAACTGAAACTGAAGAAGGAAAGCAATCTATAATTAATTTCATGAATGAAATCGAAAAAGTCTTAATTGAAACCTCTACTTCTACTCACAATTCAGCCAGAGCTTCAAGATTAACTGCCATTAACTTACTTTTAGAAATATTACCCCAAAGTGATTTATTCTTTATTCCAGCTATTTTGCAAGAAGTTATCTTAACTACGAAGGATACTAATGAAAGGACCAGAGAATTATCATACTCTATTTTGATTAAAATGGGTAAGATCATGTCAAACGGTGGTATAATTGTAAATTCTAAAGTACCTGGATTTGCGGCTGATACACCAGATTCCCAAGCAACTTTATCTGAATATTTTACCATGGTCAGTGCTGGTTTGGCTGCTCAAACTCCTCATATGATTTCTGCAACTATTACAGCATTATCATGTTTAGTGTTTGAATTCAAGAGCGAATTGCCTACAGATGTACTTCTTGAAATCTCATCCACTGTTGAGTTATTTTTAACACACAATGCAAGAGAAATTGCAAAATCAGCCATAGGTTTTGTTAAAGTGGAAGTTTTATCTTTACCAGAAGATATTGTTAAAGCAAATTTAAATAAACTCTTGGAGAAGCTCATGAAATGGTCCCATGAACACAAGGGTCATTTCAAATCAAAAGTTAAGCATATTTTAGAAAGATTGATCAGAAAGTTTGGAATTGAAGAAGTCGAAAAAGCTATTCCAGAAGAAGACAGAAAATTAGTTGCTAATATCAAAAAGACTAGGAATAGAGCCAAGAGAAAGGAACAAGAGGGAGCAGAAACTGCTACTTCTGAGAGAAAGTTTGTCTCTGCTTATGAAGAAGCTGTGTATGACTCAGATGACTCAGAGGATGAAGAACAAACTAATACTAATTCTGGCAAGAAGAGTAAGGGTGATCAGTTTATATTAGAAACTGGTGATGAACCATTGAATTTATTAGACCGTCAAACCTTGACCCATATTTCTTCTTCTAAGCCAAAGAAGATTTCAAAGAAGGAATTATTGGAAAAAACATCTGAATTTGCAAGTAAGAATGGTAAGTTGGTATTCAGAGAAGGCGACTCAGAAGACCCATTGGCAAGTAAGGGATCTGGTGTCGATGCTTACTTAGATGCCATTAAGCAACAGCCAATAAGAGGTCAAAGAAACAAGTTGAAATTCAAGAAGTCCAGAGATGAAGAAGACTGGGGTGAATCAGAAGACGAGGCAGAACAAAAGCCATCAAAGAAGAACTTCAAGGGTAAAGTATCAGGTAATAAAATATCTAAACCTAGACAAAAGTTTAAATCTAGAAAGAAGCTTTAGTTGTATATATAGTAGTTTTATATTGCATAGGAAATTTTTAATAAATTTATCACGTGAACATATTTTTTTTTCATCATTAAAATGAAGTCGGTCAAGACGATTAAGCTGATGAGACATAACTCATATAGCAGTACTACTAAGGAAAATGAGCAGTCCAATTAAGATAAGATTAGCCCGTTTCGGTAGGAGATACCTGCCTCTTTATAATATTGTTGTTGCTAACAAAAGATCAGCTCGTAATAAGTTACCGATTGAAGTTTTAGGTACCTACAACCCAACTCCTATTCCTTTAACTCCTGAAGAAAAGGCTTCTGGTGTTAAGCCTTACAAGGCTATTGAATTAGACTTTGATAGATCTAAGTATTGGTTAGGTGTTGGTGCAGATGTCTCCGATCGTGTAAATTTCTTATTCAAAAAAGCAGGATTGTTACCAGAACAATGGCCAAAACCTAATAAGTTGACACAACAAGTACCAAAGCCAGTAATCAACGAAGCCAAGACTATTTATGAAGAACCACAGGAGTTAATCAGAAGAAGAGATTAAATTTAAGTTGACTGCATATTTTACTATAATAACTTGTACATATACCGTATATAACATACTAATCAAAGTTCCTGAAATTTAAGATGCTATCGTAAGAATTCCTTTCTTAATATTGATTAACCAGCTTATTTTGGTCAATCTTCTAAGTACTTTCCAAATCCTTTTTTTATTTTTTGGAGCAACTAAGCTCAAATTTTCAGAAAGGTAATCCACAGAATACATATCGCCAGCTTCAGCCAATGCCAAATTTGACCTACATAGCACTAAACGGCTCTTCTTAACTGCCAGTGTATTTGGATTCAAGAAAGCCCGGTTAGTTTCTATTTCATGTGGCTCATGATTATCTGGTGAATGATCTAACATAGATGTTCTAGTGGCCCTAGCCAATTTATTTGAATAGAGTTTATTTACTGTGATCCATTCATATATTTCTCTATGAAATCTTAATAGTCTTGGATACTTATCAAAATTTGGATTGTTCCAAGAAACCTTTCCAATCAAACTTCTAAATAACATGTAAAAGTTTCTTCGAATATTAACATCATCTATTTCATTATATCTATGATATAGTATTTCGAACTCTTCTATATTATCGATTGTAATTTTTTCATCTCGCATGATGCCTATAAGTTCATTTGAAAGGTGACAGTTTTTTACAATATTTATGTTCATCTGATGAAGTAAATTCTCTAGAAAACAAAACTGGTATTGATCCAACTTTAGAATATGAAACTTCGATTCATCTATGGGTGTTATTGCAAATCTATATTCTTTAAATGCTATTTTTAGTTCTCTAATATTCAATAATATGTCTGCAGTTACCTCGTCTTCTAAACGAAAGTTATAGTAATTTGAAGTTTTGTATACAAAATCCAACAAAGATGAAACGCATTCAAAAGCAAATGGAGTAATTACCAAATGCAATTGATTATAGCTCCAAGATCTCTTTATAATTCCAAAAAATGATTTAATTATTAATATTTGTAGTAATTTTGTGAATCGTGTTTCTAAAATATTATTTAGATAACCTTCATGTAATTCATTTCGCTCAATTAAGATAACCAAATCATTCGTTAGAGCTATTATTGAAGAATACATCAGGAAAGACTTCGAAGGTGTTAAATATGTGGCTTCAAATATCATATTATCTAGTTTCGCAATGGTGATAGAGATGATTTTCTCATCAGTTTCCATAAATTCTTCTTTCAAAGACTCTGAAGGACTAGGACAACCAGTATAGATTGGAAATAGCAAGCTTGAAGTTGAACTCATTATTCTTATAATTGGAAGTTACGAATAATTATTTAATGAGAAAATTTCTAATTACTGCAATTTGTGGTCGCAAAATTGATCAAAAAGATACAGAAACCGTCCACAGAAACGGTCAATTTTTAAAATAAACTCCGTTCATTGGTTTTTCATTCACATGTAGCTCAAAAATATCATTACGTGAGTAGTGGCCATTACAGTCGAAGTCATACCTAGATTCGATTATTGTATCTAAGTCAATAGTCGCACTGATCAATCCTTCTTTGCCTACAAGAGGACCTGCAAGCACTTCTCCATATGGATTTACAATACATGAACCACCATTTATGGTATTTATCTCAGGATCCCAAGAAGGTAAATTCAAACCAATTTCCTTACCAGGTGGCAAAAACTGCACTGCTGTAATTGCAAATTGACGACCTTCAGTTGCTATTGTTCTAATTAAGCAATGCCAGATCTCACGCTCATCAACTGTAGGTGCAATATATATATTAAGATTTTTTGCATAATAAGACGCTCTGAAAAGAGGCATGTAATTCTCCCAACAGATTCCACCACCGATATTACCAAGAATTTCGTGATTTGCTGTGAAGAGCGTTGAACCATCTCCCTGGCCCCAAATTAAACGTTCTGAAGCTGTAGGCATTAGTTTCCTATGTTTACCTACATAGCCCACAACAGGATCAATGTATACTAAAGTACAATACAACGTAGAGCCATCTCTTTCAATCACTCCTGTAGCTATCATTGCACCAGTTCTCTTACTTAAGCCTTCTAATTCGTTAATCTCCGGACCAGGGATAGCAATGGCTTCCTTGAAATATTTTGCAAACTCTTTTCTTCCGCTCTCTAATCTGTAGCCAACATAGGTATCAAACGTTGATCCCTTCGGGTATCCCCCAATTACTGCTTCCGGCAATACTAGTAACTTTATCTTGCTATCAATGATTTCCCTTTCATAACTCAATATCTTGACAATTGTGCCTTGAGTACCTTTTGGAGATGCACCAATTTGAAGAGCTCCCACTACGTGTTTTGTCATCTCTAAGGCTCTATTAAAGGTTAAATTATGAATGAATGTTTAACTTTATAATGTTGATTTCGAGAAGACAGTTCCCCAGGCTTCCTTAACTCACCAAGAATCTCGTGAATACAAAAAATACTAGAAGATTACTTTATATTGATACGGTATACAAAATTAAAAATTACTTAATTTCTATGAGTTTAATCGAATAAACCCATACCCATGTCATCGTCAGATTCTTCTTCTTCTTCTGGAGCAGCTTCTTCAGCAGCAGCAGAAGAGGAGTCAGCAGCAGCAGAAGGAGCAGCAGCAGCATAAGCTTCTGGGTTGGCTAATCTGTCCTTGATGGCTTCAGAACCTTCGAAGGTGTAGTCAGTAGCAATAGATAAAGCTAAGACGTTCTTGTAGTGGTTGACAACAGAGTGACCAACAGATGGTAAGGTTGGGTAACCAACAGCTAAAGAAATAGAAGCAATGACGTTGATAGCGGAAACGAAGTGACCGACTAATTCATCATCAGTAATATCTAAGATAGAAGCTGGGAAGACTTGACCGTTGTCGTAAACTTGGACAATGGTTAAACCGTAGGTGAATGGAGAAATGTCTAACATGTTCAATAAGGTAGCTTCAGAAGGACCGACCTTGGAGTCAGCTTCAACAACCTTAACATCAGAAACAATTTCAATGGTACCTCTGGCAATCTTGGTTGGGACACCTAAAGCTTGGAAGAAAGAGGTCTTACCTGGTTCCATACCAGTGTTACCAGCTGGAATCCAGACATCCTTTGGAGCAACAGCACCAGCTCTGGCTGGAGCAGCGACAACGTTGGAAACAACAATATCTCTGATGTTCTTTAAGTCAGCGTTGGTGAAAATGAAACCAACATTACCTCTGATGAAAGGTAATAACTTTTCGTAGTCTGGTAAGTCAGATAAGAAACCTCTGAGAGCTCTTCTAACCATGGTGTTCTTACCCATTAAGACAACACCTTCACCTCTTAAAGCCTTTCTGACTTCGTGCATTTGTTGGGAAGAAACATTATCAACACCAACGATGAAGATAGACTTGTATTCTTCTAATAATTCTCTTAACTTGCTGAAGTATTCAACTTTCTTATCACGAGCACCACCCATTTCGACTTGTTATTAATTGACGATAGGAATATTTAATGGACCCAAAGTATAATAAAGAAGATTTAAAACCAAAATCTAAGATACGATTTCGTCTGAAAAATACTGGAGCTAGCTAGTCGCACCAACGAAAAATTTTCAGGTTGACAAAATTATTTCATAGCCCTAACCCTAATATTATTCACGTGATAAAATGAAATATTTTTAGGTTATGTCGCATTGAGTAATATTAGAGATAAGCACTTGTATCTCCTCATAGATATTAAACACCAACCAAAACGTTATTCATATGGATATTTATGTATATCACAATACTCAATTCAATACTAAGAGAACACAATAATAATTCCTTTTTAATAACATGAATATACAGTTAAAAGCAATTTGTTGTATTAAGGCAGGACATTTATCATCAGTATACACTCAATCTACAAAGCGTATGTTAACATGTAGAATGAGAGAAGAGCTTATCGTAATGTATTTTAATAACCATGTATATTTTCATATCTCTTAAAGGAATTAGATAGACATATATATTTGTGTATCGAAGCTGTGTTTTGCTAATAATCCATATACAAACAATAAATTGTTTTAATTTTTATTGGCATGAGTTTCAAGAATAAAGTAAGCTGAAGTCATAACAAAATTAACGTGGTCATAAGACATAAAAAGGTGCCATAAAACCGTCTATTAGCAATACTTTAAATCACCGAGGCAGTAGGTATAGTTAACCATATCCTTTATTTTCATAGTCTGTACTAACAAATGCATTTCTAACATATTCTTTCCACATTTTTTCAGTCAATTCGAAATCATTAACCCTATTTTTGGATGAAATTTTCCTTCCGTGATTAACCCATTCATCAACCGTAAGAACTTTTAAGTCATACATAGCATCATCAGTTGAATATTCAATTTCATATCCAAAATCTTTAATTCCATTATTAATACTTTCTAAATCTGCGAAATATTGAACATATCTTTCAGGCGTGAATGTTTGAGGGATATATGCTGGTCCCAAGGGCTGTTTCTTTGGCATTCTAGGTGGAATTGTCTTGTCCTTTTTCTTCTTCTTTTCCTTCTTTTTCTTTTCGATAGATATTTCAGAATCGTCAGAGATACTAATACCCTCAACAATCTCATTATTATCTTGTTCTTTTAAATCTTGAAGTAATTTATCAAGTCCCTCGAAATAAACACCCCAAGAGCTAAATTTCTTTGAAGAAACCTCAACTAAATTTTCTAGGTTAGTGATATTATATTCCCATACTCTAATACTAGGATTGAAGGTAGGAATTACGCTTGGATTAACATGGGCAATTGCATACCTTTCACTAAATGCCCCACTTTTCTTCTTCCCTTTTATAGTATCGTAATACTCATCTCTGATTTTATTCATATACTTGGCCTTATTATAGGGAATACCTCCTTGAATTCTTACATCACCTAAACTCTCGCCGTAATCAGTATTAGCTAATAATTCAACATCGTCTTCAGCAAATTCTAAATCCTTAATAGCATAATCTTTTTTCAATGATTTGTATGCCGCCACTGAGTCTAATGGTATATAATGATCAATATTCATATGTCCAAAGAGACCTCCAATTATAATATCTCTATATTCGTGGATCCAGACAATGTATTTTCTTAAGCATGTTTCCTCGTAGTTTTTAGCATTTGGTGGAACATGCCCACTAATCCAAACTTTCATATTTCTTGCTCTCAATTCTTTCAAGACATGTCCTAACCATCTGAATAATAAATATCCAGGTTGTTTCTTATCATCACAATTATCAACCAATGGATTTGAGTCAAATAAGTATAATGTATTCAAGGAAATAATCGCTAACTCGTTGGGTATAATTTCTTTGAAATAATAAACCCCATCATTGAATGTATGAAATTGATCTTGTGGAACGTAATTCTTCCAAATTTTATAATATGCTCTAGTTTCTTGTGTCGGTCCTGGAGCAAACAAATTATGTGGGAAGATGTCGTTATTTCCAAGAGATGGAATAAGATATACATCCATATTCATTGGATTTTTTTCGTCAGGATCACTAAATGCATCGTACATAATGTCACTAACATGTTGGTTCAATTCAATGATTGCTTGCTCAGTTCTAGGAAAATCTCTATCATTATCATGTCTAATATTGTCACCAGTCCACACAATGAAATCAACCTTATCCTTAAGGTTTTCAACCATCCAGTTAATTGTTTCTTGCATAAGTATCATAGGAGAATCACAACCAGATATAGCATCTCCATATTGACTTGCACTTCCTTTACCACTATGACACATATTGTCCATATTGCTTCCTACTTTATAATAAGGATCAGGATGGAAGTCAGTGACATGAATAAATCTACCATGTATCTTTCGACTACCAAATTCTGTAGGAATTTCAATGATATTCTTAGGTGTTAATCCTAAGTTTTTGACCAGTTCATTGTGTTCTTGTGTTGGTTCTATTATTTTAATAGAACTACTCTTCACATAATTATGCAGTATGCTAGTATTCAATATATTTGGTTGAGTTCCAACTTTGAAAACTAAGAGAACTAATGATGCAATTCCTACTAATGCTATCAAGAAGGTTTTAATATTTCCAACAGGTCTACCAGAATTATATTCCCCCAATTTTTCAGGGTCCATCTCAAATAACCCTATTATATTAATAATTTAGCCTTATGGCAAGTTTAAGTGTTATCAAAAGTTTATAATAACAATACAATTTGCCATGAATTGTCTATTAAACATCTAGCACGTGTTTCACATATTGGGTAGCAAAAATAGAATTAAGTTGAAATATAATTACCCGCCTAAACTTTTTATATTTCTACTTTTTATATTTCTAAAGATTAGATTATACAGTATTTTCATAATCAACTCATACTGTTCATACCAGCTATACCGACTAACTGTCAATGACTGGTGGGAAGTATTAGGGAATTTGACGAAGGTTGGTTAAGTATGAGTTGACTTTGAAAATACTGTATAGAATAATTCTATAGAGTCAATTAGTTAGTATTAAGATAAAGAAAGCATTCTTTACTAAAATAATTTAAATTATATACAGTATTGTTTATATACAGCACATCAACATTGGGTCAATACCAAGTAGATAATGGAATATAGTCAAGAAGAGAAGACTATGAATGACCAGTATAGGAGACTAAATGACCAAGACAGAGACATAAGAAGATTGCTATGAGGGGCAATGAGCGGAAATGAAGAGAATAGAGGAGTTTAGCTAATCAGAAATAGTATTTAAGGAGCTACGTAAGGCAGCCAACTTAAGAAGAGGGAGGCTATCAATAAGTATTCCTATATACTTCAATAATAAGTATAATATACTTATAGTTTACTTAAGAGTAATTTCTTAATTGTGTTAGAGTTGTGTTAGTTATAAAGTGAAGAATTAGCAATGAAGTTCTTATTTTTCACATTTTATATTTTATCATATGCTTCCAGCTTAAAAATTAAAGATATGGTAGATTTGTTCAGGTGTATTAATAGTCTAGAGCAATCTTATATGTTTCTTCCAATCACACCAGGACTGTTATTATTCATACCGGAAAGTGAAAGGATAATGAACACACGGGTATTGATAAGGGGTTGAGTGACTGTATATTAACTCACTCTAACGTAATTGGTTTGCTGTGTGAAAGTAACCTGCCTTATAAGTTGAACGTAGAAGAATTTGAGCGCTCTCAACAATTTGCTACAGGTAGATATAGTGATGTTGACATAGTAAAGAATACAGTAAAAGATATAACACCCAAAAAGAGATACAATACGTTAGTTGACGTATATACAGCTACTGATAACGACAGTCAAGATGCATATTTGAAACAGTTTGCTGATGTTGAATGTCATTCGTTCCAGCAAAATTAAGATTCCATAAAATTCTTTCTAACCGAAGGAATTGAACTGTGGACAGCATGTATATACCCACATCATGACTGTACGTGTGACGACAGAAGGATACCCCTAGAACTAGATACTATGACTGACTGCTATGCGTAGACTAGATACCTGAGGATAATAGGATGTTAAGACATATCTGTTGGAAGCTGAACAAAACGACTAAGAAAATAAACAGTACAGTATTTGGTACTTTCTACTCAAACTTTCGGTTCGGAATTAATCATACCGCCGGTAATTTATTGCTAGAACCATTAACAAGAAAACATTCACACCTAAGTTCAACACACCTAAGTTCAAAAGATTTCATACCATCAGCAACAACACCTCAAACTATTTCCAAAATTATTCACATCATATTAATCAACTATACTCGTATATCTTAAGTGGTCCTTTTCAGTCTCAAAATATATTGCTCCTTTTTTATATCAGCATCTAGATCGCCTGTCTTTCTAAACATAACTGTAAATTCAGGGAACCATGGTTGCAAAATCCTCTATAGCTTTCAATAGAAATTTGACTAAAAGCTTCTCTAACTTGAGGGATTAATTTGCTACGCACTGTAAGCTCCATTCTCTTAACTTTAGACTTTTAGACTTACAAACTGACCAAAATTCTTCAATTGCATGCAATGCAGGTGAATATGGAGGCAAACAGACTAATTGGAGACCATTTCTTGAAGCTAAGGTAGATATATCTTCATGTTTGTGGATTCTTGCATTATCAAATATAAGATATTTCAATTTTGTTAGCTCTTTATTACTCTTAATCTCTTCAACAACTGAGTGAATAAAGTGATTTGTTCTAGTAAGGACTTTAATCTTCGGCACCCCAGGTGCTATTCTTTGCTTTTTTGTAGTGGTAGCCGAATTGTTAACTTGCAAACTGACAAGGCTCTTTGAGCATCTTGCTCCCAAGAAGGAAATGTTTATACCTCTTGTCACAGGAACAACTTTGATAGCTCTTTGCCCTTCAGTTGACCAACCACCTTCTCTCTTCATACGGTATTGAAACTAGCTTCATCGATGAAGACACAATTTTTCTGAAAATCAAGGATCGATTTCCAAGTTTTAGCCAATCGAGCGGTTTGTTAATTGTCTTGTCCAGAACTCTTCCGGATGGAACTAATGAAATTCTTTTAGAACTTAATCTAAATACTTTTCTTACAAATTTATAAACAGTGGACGAAGAAACCTTTAAATCCATAAAGTTTTCCTTAAGACTCTTTACCATCTTTTCTAAGGTGAGTGTAGAGTTTTCGCACACAATTGTGAGTAGGTGGTCTCTGTGAAGTTGATTCTAGATAGGCAGATTTCTGGTACTAATTGTAATACCGAGTACACACAATATTGCTGTTCGTTGGCTTTTCCAAGTATAAGCTGTTTTGCTTAGGAACACCGAGAATATTTGCAGCCAGATAAAGCCGAAAATCTTTTTCCAACGTCTTTTCATGAAATTTTTGCTTAAGTCAAAAGAATAGCTAAGCATTTTCTTTTTGATTCTTTTTGTATTTGATCAATCGTTATCATTTATTGGCCCTTTACTTCTTTCTTAATTTTTTCTTCATAATTTTCAGTCATTACCTTGAAGACTTTGAAAGTCATAAAGACACAAAATCTACATTTTCTTCATGTAATGTAATTAGCTTTCTAATCTTTCCATCGAATGAGTGAGGCCATATTCACAGGTAAAGTTACAGTTTGATTCGATGCTCATATTTCTTTCATATATAAATACTGATAATAGTATGAAATATTTTGAAGTTTAGTTAGAAGACTTTTCAGGTTGTTTAACAATTATCGGTCGGAAGTATAACATGCAAAATACGTCAAACTAAACTGTAAAAATATATATCATACTTTTTATATGATTGATCAATTCCGAACCGATAGTTTGAGTTGGAAGTACAAATTCTGTAATTTCTCCCAAATTCAGAAATAGTGTTGGTAATCGGGACAACGGGGATATGTTTGACTACATAATTTCTACTCCTACACCCCCTACAGAGTAGTACTGCTAATATACTGCATGCATTACATTTAAGAACACATAACAAAGATGCATTGCATGCCTTATAATAAATAAATTAAATTGGGATAAGAGATACGTAATATCGTTAATAATAGTTTATAATAACTCAAGCAGTATAATTAGAAGAACTGGAAAATATAACTATAGCTGAGTTGTAGTCATACCAACTAAACTATTACCAGAGGAACAGACTTGTTTAGACGAAATCAAACAAAGTCGTCCACATCCCTCTTGCATATGTCCATGTAATGCATTATGCTTGAACATTGACATGTAGAAACTTTTCTATATGACACAGTGCCCTTTAACCATGCTTTACCCCTGATTTACCAATACCCCTCTTTCAATTTCGTATTTTTCCCATAACATTACTTATAATTATATTTGAAACATAAGTAACAATTAGTTGATTATCGCCAATTAAACAATCAATAAAGCGAATGGAAATCGCTTGTCTATATGGACTTGAATCTAAGTCGTTAGCATCACATATCTAGGATTTAAGCGAAATATTTACAATGTAGACTATGTAGTGCATATTCTATTACAGTTATCGGATATTATTCCCGAAGTTAAATTGTGGGGACATTTTCACATATAATCTATTAATATTGTTAGAACATGGTCTAGCTAGTAAGCCTTTTCAATAAGTACAGAAATCTCACTACCTCTTCACTCAATTGCACATCAACACCAGGGTTAAGAAGGTCGTTTAACGTGATATTCAGATCAGGTAATATACGGCATAAGTTAGACAAGTCCTCAATGGTTTGAGTAATCAGAGAAGATTCGTCTGAATGATATATAGTAACAGCATGACTTATTAAAGTGTTTAAAACTAGGAATGTATTTGTCAATACCATCACTAGTAATTTGTGCTCATTTGCATTTGATGGGATCTTAGAAGTTTCATGAACTAAGGATACGGCAATCCTTGAAAAATTAAGAAGCAATGACTCCTTGTTGTTTATGAGCAAATTGATTGAAGCTTTTTGAATTGGAGATGTGTTATCATCTACAGATATCATATCTAATAATATCTTAATTCCAAATAAACACTGAGAAGCAGTAGATACTTTTGTAAGAAGAAACTTTGACATTTCAAAACTCGAGCATTCAAATGGAATAACACTAAAAAGTAATTTTAAAGTTCTGTCCATCAACGTTTCGCTAGAATTTTGACCCAAGTACAATGTCATCAATTCTAAAGTAGTTTTCCTGTCCTCATAAGTAATTTCAACCCCATTGGAAATCCCTGTCGCACAAGTAGATATACCTCCCAGTAATACAGTTTGCAATAAACATCTATTAGGTGGCTCCCTCACTAATAGCTTTGTCAAAGCATCAATTCCGAAGGGTAAATAACTATAGACATCCAACGGAGCTCTTGGGATCTTCGACCCTTCAAATTTAGCTCCAAACGAGGACACTAACGCTATTGATAAGAGCGCTTGTTCTAGCGATTGCAAATGAAGATGAAATGAGATGTTATTCAAAATCATAAGACAGTCCTTTCTTAGGCATATCTTCCTTCTTTCAAATATGAATTTTTCCAGATCAGTACCTAAAGATTTTATTACTTTAAATAAAAAGGAAATAAAACATGTATCAAAAGCCATTGCTATCTTGTTAATCTCAACAGATGATATATTTCTAAGTATCATGGTAATTGTAATCAACTCATCGACTAACATAATTTGTCTATCATTAGCACTCTTGGTTTGCACCTTCGAAAAGTGATTTTTATTTTCTTCTCTAAATGCTAACAAAGAATTTAAATAATCTAAGTATTCAAATTTTTGGACACTATTCTCTAAATTACCAGTAGGAGTGCTACTATTTGTTTTTATTTCCTCGATTGAAAATATACTATCCATATCAACATCGGAATCGTCATCTTCAATTATTTCACCTGTCAAAGAATCAACAATATATGTAATATCTTCACCCACCATATTTTCATTTTTTGTATTATATTTGTAAAAGATCTTTTCAATATCGTCCTGATTCAAGTCCCCAATCTCAGAATTGTCTGGTAAGGTATCGAATTTGTCATTAGTAATAATATCTAGCAAGCTAGTCCCGAGCTTGGCTAATGATTCTAAAAGTTCTAAACAATCATTAATTTTGAATATATAGTTTGAATCTGAAGTTATGACTAAGAGGGAGTTTAAAGCGCTAATAACTTCTCCATTATCTGGCTTAGTGCTATGTTTCAAGCTCATTGTTAATGACTGAAGGTTAGTAGTCCCCAACTCAGGTGCAAACAAATATACTGGCTTAGCTATTTCTATTTCAGCAGCAATATTAGAGAGAGATTTAATATCATAACCTCCATAAGATTCAATATTCTTCTCGCTTGGAACATAATTCTTTACGATCGTCTGACCCTTCTTAGCGACTTCTTTAGTGCTAGCTACTTCCTTTTCGGCTAATTTTGGAGTCTTTCCAGCCAATGATCCAGATGGTTTTCTTGATACTGCCGGGGATACTCTCAGTTGATTATGGGAAATAAACTGAACTGGTTGAGGATTCATTTGAACAGAACTACTCCTCGAGATTTGTTGTTGTTGTTGTTGAACGTATGGTGATTGAACAACATTTGGAGAATTGGCTGCTGATACAGACATGTTTGCTAGTTGAGGAGTGTTACCATGAATTGATGGCGTATTACCATGAATAGATGCAGGGCTTTGATTCATCGCTGGTGCAGAATTAGTATTAATTACAGGAGATTGGGTAACATTAATAGGCGACTGCGCAGCAAATGTTTTGGAAATATTTTGAGAATTTGGGACAGCGAACTGGTATCCCAGCTGTGAAGGATGAGGTTGTTGAGATTGCTGAGGATTTTGAGATTGTTGAAGTTGTTGAAGTTGTTGGTGTTGTTGTTGTTGAAGAGGTTGGTGAGGTTGGTGAGGTTGGTGAGGTTGGTGAGGCTGGTGAGGTTGGTGAGGCTGGTGAGGTTGAGGGGCTTGTTGAGTTTGTTGATGCTGTGGGAGGCGTTGAGGATGTTGAGGTTGTTGAGGCTGTTGAGGTTGCTGGAGCTGCGGTGATTGTTGAGATTGGCGCAACTGATCTGGCTTCTGTTGGAATTTGGCTAAAATTTGTTTTTGAAAATGAACTCTTTTCTGTTGAATATCTCTCTGACCTTCTGGGGTATTAAAATACTGATCATATGGAAATAAGTACTGTATGTAACAATTACTTAACTCTTTATCAATCCTAAGTTTAGTTGAAATATCTTGGTCAATATTAATTCCTTCATACAATCCCAACTTTTGACTTATTATAGACCATGGATTCGGCTGTTGGGAATTAGGCTGTTGTAATGATTTTATCAATTGCTGCGATCCTCCAAGTTTTTGTGATAAAATATATACAAAAAAAAGATTAATTCTCTTACCATTAATAATTGGAGGTTGGGTGATTGGTGTTCCTCTTTGATTCATAAAATCCTGTAAGATGGTTAAGAAGAGCTCGATTTGCATCTGAGCTAATAGAGCTGGTGATGCCTTACCAGCTTGTTGCTGATTCTGGGGTTGCTGAGGAGGAATTTGGGATTGTTGTGGTTGTTGATGATGATGTTGTTGTTGTAAATGTGGTTGTTGTTGTGGGTGTTGTTGTGGGTGTTGTTGTGGGTGTTGTTGTGGGTGTTGTTGTGGGTGTTGTTGTTGTTGCTGTTGCTGTTGTGGATGTTGTTGAGGTTGTGGATGTTGTTGAGGTTGTGGATGTTGTTGAGGTTGTGGATGTTGTTGAGGTTGTGGATGTTGTTGAGGTTGTGGATGTTGTTGAGGTTGTACTGTGTGACGAAAAGAGGTACTTGAATTATTTCCAACCTGCGTGGGGCCCGGGCCTTGCAGCGGTATAGACGTAGTGTTAAATGCTTTCATGGGACCTTGAGCAGTAAACTGCTGGTTTGATTTGGTAGGATTAGGAATTTGCTCCCTTGCAGATAATCCTTCATTAATCTCCATATTTTGAAGTCTCATAAAAGCTTGATTTTGCGCTTGTGGTGTCAAATTTGTGTTATTCATGAAATTAATATTATTATATGGAGAGGCTTGTGATTTTGCTTGGGATGAAGCCTGAGCTTGGGCCTGCTTCTGACGAGCTTGAAGCATCTGCTGCTGCATTATTTGTTGTCTCATTTTCATTAATTGGTCCTTCTTCGCTTGGTCAAGAGCTTGTTGACTTCTTACAGAAGCATTTTGAGTCTGTTGATCGTGTGATTGTCTTAAGAATTGCTGAGGGTTCAAATTCATTTGCTGATCGGCAGCTTGAGACATATTTTCTTGCTTGGGGGGACCTTGATTCATATTAAGAGCAGCTGGTGATTGCAGTTGCATTTGTTGTGGGTGGACACGCAGTGCTACTTTCAGAACATCCTGATCAAATATATTATTTATAAAACTTTCATTATTTGGCGTATTTGAATCATCATTCTGTCCTGGATTATTCAAAAATGCATTATCATCAAACCAAAAATTATCTGACATTATGAATGATTGTACATAACACTAGAGAATAATAATTTATTTTAAATGTTTATATCGAAAGTTTTGATCCGCGCACTACCATAGTGTTTTAGATCCGCTACCTTTAACATGGGAGAATTTATATAATATGCTACAACTTTATGAATAATCTTGTACTATTTATTAAGGATCTAGATCACCAAAGCTTCCACCATCTCTTTTGTAATTTCTTTGATAATGCTTTGTAATGCTCAACCTCACTCCAACAATCTCTTCCCCATTCACAACCAGCCATATTAATTACAAAATCATGTTCCTGGTAAAAATATCTGGGGTCATCAGCTTGTTCGGAACAGGCGCCTGGAGGGAATGAATTTATAGATCTTAATGGTAAGAACGCAACTCTTTCTCTAATCCAAGCGTGTGTAGAATATAATGTCTCTAAGGCGTCCTGTTCCTTGTGTTCCCATTGCATATGCATTTGTTCATATAAAGCAGGGTCCCACCAAGCATCTAAAAGCATTTCAGACCATTCAGATCTTCTCATTAAGAAAGAGCCTAAATTGAATCCACCACAGTCTTGTGTTATTATCATATCTATAGGGCTGTTCAAATCAACAAATGGTATATCAACTGGTAATTGTAACGGGTTAAAAGTCTCAAGAGTTCTATAAGTAGCATTCTCCAAGTTGTTCAAAAAATGACTTTCTAACGAAATCTGTGGCTCCATTATATAAGTATGCAAATCCAACCACCAAAACCACTCAGTGTCGGGGTATTGTGCCATGGTTTGTTTCATTATATCGACCTTTTCCCATGATTCTCTCCATTCGTGAGAATACCTTCTCTTAATCGTCATATCCTTGATGGATAATCCGTATCCATGTTTATTTGCATAATGCTTTTTATTTGCAATAGATGATCTTTCAATAGACCATTCTTGAGGCCCCTTCCATTTAAGCACACCACCTCCTTCATTTGCTGCCAAGATTATGGCCACCTTAGGACTACTGGATATAATGTGTGGAACAAAAGGAATAGATGTAAATAACGATAAGAACAACAAAGTGAGGAAAACAATTGATATCTTCTTATGTTTCATTAATGTATCAAGTGCTAAAGATGCGGTATTCTGGATCATTGATTTTGCTTTATTAGTTTTCTTAGGCTTATGAGTTGTCGAATAATGATCATCATTGGCGACTTTTTCGAGATCGTATAGATCATCTGTCCCCTTTGAGTATGGTAGACTAAATCCCAGACTCATCTCTAGCTGTACTGAAAAGTAAACAAAAAAAGGTTTTCTTCAGCAATTTTGCTTTTAAAAAAAGCTGGTGCGCGCACCTCAGAATTAATTATAGTTGATTATGTGCAAATATAACTATCTTAACTACTTAAGAGGAAGTAAATATTGTTCCAAGCACTGTTGCTTGCACAATGGGCATTCAGGATGTTCTCTAATCCAATCAACAATACAATCCCAGCAAAAAAAATGACCACATAACGCTGCAGATGGATTTATCATAGAAGAAAGACATAACATACAAGTTCTTGAATTTTCAGGAATATATGGCAATTGGTTTGGGTCTTCTAAGTCGATATCCACTTTCAACTTTATATCTGTTTCCAATTCTATAGAATTTGATATTGTTTGTAAATCGTCAATTTTTGAAATGATGTCAGCATTGGCAGAAGTATCTTTATTAACCACCTTTTTTTCAGCAATGTATTCTTTATATTGTAAAAAACCCTTTACTAGAATTTGAGTGAAAATTAACCCTCCCAAAAATGAATAATTCCCTGTCAGGTTGATTTGCTTAACATCCTTATTGTGGCCGAATACATATCTCATACCAAATATTCTCTTAGATAAAGAATAGTAATTACCATAAAAATAGAATATGGCTATGTGAATGTTGGCGAATGTATCCAATATCTTGGTGTAGGAAGAGAAAAATTTAAAGTACCAGCTATCATTATTTTCTTCTGATTTATAACGTCTCACTATTCTTGTAATAAAGTATGGCAAGATAGTATAGGAAGCGATGAATGCAATTTTTGATATTAATTTGGGAAGTCTTTTTCCTGACCTGTTAACATACATAAGATCGACATATTCTTCCCCAAGTGTTTTGGCACCTATCAAAGTACTTAGGCATAAGTACAATAGCTTGGCTACTGTTGTTATTTCCTCTGGGTGTGTGTTTATAAATCTTTGACCCTTGATGACGTTCAATACATCTTGAATTTGACTTCTAAGAGAAGACTCAAAGTATGCATCTTTTTGATGTGCCCGCACTTTATATTATTAGTATACGTTTATTTAAGGACTATTTGGATGATAACTTACCTATAGTTGCAGCATTAGCAAAAGGTAATGCTTTTTCGTTTACCCTTGACATGAAGAATCAATATATAATTAAAAATCTGGAGTAAATTTAACTATGGTGTTTTTTTGACCGCGGTATTTATTGTGACACAAAACCTTTTATAAAGTTAATGCAATTGTTTAAAATGGTAAGGTCCACTGCTTTTTGCCAGTCTTTTGTTTTTTCAGTGGTTGTTCAATATGCCTATCATTTCTTACACCTTTATCATCTGATCCGTTAAGCAGCTGAGATAATTTCAAGGCAATGTGGTAATCGTTATGCTCAATAGCGTCCTCAACTAGAATATTGCATTCGGGACAGAATTTTGATTCAAGTAACTCATCAAGCAATGAATATTTCTTAGCTGAACTTCGACTTTTTACGAGCAGTACACTAGATGTTCGCATAGACATATTTTTGTCCTCTTTATTTCCGTTAACTTGGACTCTATTCTCCGCATTATATTCATCGTTATACTTTTCAAATAGCTTCAGTATATACTTCTTATTATTCTCGATATCATCTTTCTTCTTTTTTACCACATTATCATTAGGTATAATATGAGATTCTTGTGTTCTTAGCGAAGAATTTTTTTCGTACTCAGCAAAGAGGCTGTTTAAATAATTTTTGTCTGGAATCTTGTTCCCTTTATTCCTCTCAGAATTGTTTCCTCTATCAAGTAATAATGTATCTGCATTTCTTTTGTTTAAATATGTATCAATTAAGTTAGAATCCTTTTGCCTAACGAAATTGGAAATTGTCAAAGTCATTAATCTTAGAGGGATAATTGTATGGCTCTTAAGCTCGTTTTCATCTAGATCTCTGATTTTGCGACCATTGTGTTTAGCTTCCAAATTTGTATTATCGTCAAGTATATCGTTAAAAATCTTACAAGCTAAAGTTTCTAATATATCTTTCAAGTTCTCTAGTGATTTAGTAATGGGGACTTGAGTTTGTTTTGAGTATTTTACGTTAGTTGTTGTCGTCATATGGACGCTTAAAGTCTTGGGTCTGATTATTAGGGGGTCCGATGAATCTTCCAGGAGAGACAAATTTAAATTCTCTTCATCTAACTCAATTAACCTGTTGTATAAATCTCCAACAAATACCTTAATCCAATCATATGCATCTACCAATTTAGTAAATGTTATTGTGAAGTTCTTAGCAGACATCATAGATTTTACATCCATACGATTCACAAGCTCTTGTTTTGCATCACCCCTAACTATATTGTAAAGCTTTAGTGATAGAGCAACATCATAATTCAACTTGCTTTCGATTTCAGATAAGGAATAATTATCCCTAATAAATGAAATTGAATTAAGATCTGGAGGTATATCAAAAGTTCTTAGTATCGAGTCACCAATCTTTCCCCCCATGCCACTAAAGTCAGTTAATGAAAAATTCAAAAGAAATGATTCAATCAGAGATGTCCGTACAATTGTTTGGCTATCAGGCTTCTTAAATCCCCCTGCAACTTTAGCAAGGATTTTATTTCTTGCAAGTCCACCAGAAGTAGTATAACCTAGACTATTATATACTACCACTCTTAATTCAAACAATATCTGAGATCCAATCATCATGCATACATCATCCCAATCTTTTATAACAGGTGCTTCTTCATTTGCTGAACAAAAAACTTCACCTTTCCATTGTATCGATTCAGGTAATTCGGAGGGGATCGGCGGTAATTTATCATCACCAGAACCTTCTTGAAGGAATGGAAAATTATATATCAACTTCTTATAGACCAATCTTCCAAAATCCAAGTAGCACTCATCTACACTAGCTTTCTCAACGAGATCACAAAACTGATGAAACAACCTAATAATTTTCCTAGATTCTCTTCTATACGGATCCAATGAAACTTTATAATTTCCCTGGGAGGGAATGTGATTAAGATATGACCAGTTAGATTCTCCTTTTTTGAAAACAGCAGCATGAGCTAGTATAACATTGGGACATTTACTTTTAGCAGCCTTCACTGTA
Source organism: Schwanniomyces sp. yHRVM31 (assembly GCA_030462985.1). Lineage (NCBI taxonomy): Eukaryota > Fungi > Ascomycota > Pichiomycetes > Serinales > Debaryomycetaceae > Schwanniomyces > Schwanniomyces sp. yHRVM31. Next base: position 50,080 of record JAKVQU010000020.1, read on the forward strand.
TCCATTCTACTAATGCCAAATTTTCGTGCAGCATACGATACAGCTATTAATGACAGCCACTGAACACAAACAACAGGATCTTCGGAAGTAAGGTCCAATCGTATTTGCTCAACCTGGGCGAAGAAAGCATTCATATCTATTAATGATATAACTCCCAAAGGAGATAGATATGCAGTCTTTGGATCATTTAAACTACTCAAGTTATTAAATGTAAATTCTGACGTATGTATTGGTTTAATAAGGATTGGAACATTATTTATATCTTGATCTTGCCTTACTGACATTAGTCTTTTTTATATATTTTTAGAGCACAGGTCTTCTTGATCGCGATATATTACATAATTTTTCAAAAATAGATTAACTTATATAGCCTTCGGACGACCAAAGCATAGACCAGAGAAAGGAATATTATATAAAGATATTATATTTATGCTGTAAGAATGATAAGGGTAATCTGTATTATATAGATTTTAATATAGGAGAAATCCTCTCAAGTATAATAAAGAATGTATGAGTATGCAGCGTGTGCAAAAAGATAACCGTACTACTGTAATGGTTCTAAAATAGTTTTAGATTACTAATTTAGAATCACCCACCATGATGGTTTTAGAATATCACTTTTTCTAAAATTGCAAATTATTACCTTCCTAATATGATGAGCTATTGAAAAGTGGGGCGTATTCTGTCTGCTTATTTAAAGCTATATACGTAGTATACTTTTACTATATTTCCGACGTATATTTTTTTTATACAACTTCAAGAGATTAAATTATAAACACTAACATCATGAGAAAATGTTATCTTTCGGAAATACAAGACATGTTACTGCCTTTTATACAGTAGAACGCTTTGGCTTGTATGGTTCTTCTAAGTATTTAATATCTTCTTCAGGAAGACTAAAGTTAATTGCCTTAATGATATCGTCAATCCTCTTTTCAGAGTTAAGACCTACTATAGGAATTGTTCCCTTAGAAATAACCCATGCAGCAGCCACCACTGCCATTGTCACGTCATGCTTTTTTGCAACTTCTTCGACTCTGTCTATAATTTCTTTATCAGCATCAGTGAGCTCTCCAAAAAGATAGGTAATAACAGGGTCAGTATCTGCATTTCTGTTTTGTTCAGATGACTTGCCGTATGGCCTAGTTAATAAACCTCTAGCAATTGGTGAATATGGAATTAAACCAACCTTACCAAATTCATTGTCATTACAAAATGGAATCATCTCTCTCTCTTCTTCACGGTAAAGTAAGTTATAGAAGTTTTGCATTGAAATAAATTTGAACCAGCCATTTTTCTCTGCAATAAATTGCAATTGAGCAAACTCTACAGCCTTCATAGCAGATGCCCCGATATATCTCACTTTTCCCAGAAGAATCACATCATTCAAAGTTCTCATAATTTCAGCCTTTGGGGTGGACTTGTCAAGTCTGTGAATCTGAAGAACGTCTATATAGGTACCAAGTCTCTCACAAGCTTGGTCAACTGCATCAAAAACGTGTTTCCTCGATAATCCTTGCAAATAAACAGACTCATAAGCAGGTTCAGATGAATTTACTCTCCACCCTGGTGGACCATTAGGATCGATAGGAAAAAACACTTTGGTAAGAATTACAATTCTTTCTCTAGGTATATTATATTTTTCAATAAACTTTCTTAAAAGAGTTTCTGATAAACCATTAGAGTAAACATTAGCAGTATCGAAAGTTCTTAAGCCAGAATCATAACACTTTTTTAAAATCTTCATGATTTTTTCTTCATCTTCAAGTACCCATTCTGCCCATGATTTGGAACCGTACGACATACACCCCACAATAATAGGAGCAACAGAAAGACCAGAGTTACCTAACTTTTTATATTCCATTTTATTTGCTATTATAATCAGAAAATATCAATTAACTTTAAATGACAAAAAACAAGTAAGAACTTCCTCTTTATATGGCCACTGGAAATCGACTTTATTCTGGGTATAACGGAAATAATGCAATTCAGATATATTTTACGAGACCCCTCATATATGCATTGTTAATTAGTAATCGATTTTTAGGAAATATCAAATAACTTTATAAGATGTTAACTAAATCATTTCCTTGAATAGAATAGCAATGTTTAATCTTATTTTTAAAATGTAGAGTAGCCCAATTCTGTTTACTAAAAATTGTAACACAATTACATATATTTCTCAGTAGTATAGTAGTACATCAAATTCGAGTTTTGAATTTACATATGAATTGACCTACTTCTGATTTATAATTATTCTTTTCAGCGTTCTTACTTTGCCTCCTGAATATACTGGAATGGATTTTTTGGATTATGGGTGTAAAATACCATTTTACTCTTTTCTGCACTTTAAAACTTACATGTGTGTTTGAACAAAATTATCATCTATACAACTTTAAAGAAAATCTTAAGTTTTAGTTATACAAATTCAAAAGGAGCTTATACCAGACCACTCAAAAATATCCAAACATCTATTTAATTTTTTTTTTCAAAACTTCTCTTTGATTCGTTACTTTATAGTAATTTTTGTTTTACACATAATCCATTCACAAAGCATTAGGACTAGAAATTATAAATATAGGAGTTGAATAATTCTTGCAAAAAATGTCCCATGTTATTCAGATAGGTTAAAGAGATGTAAGAATATGAAGATGGATCAAGCTTCAAAAAATATGCGAAATACCAATAAAGTTTAAATAACTGACCATATCAATAAGTTAATCAATGATATGAACATCGATAGATATAATAATTCCGTCCTACTTAACCTGAGAACTCATAGATTCGTTTAGACATTTCAACTTGAAATATACTGAAGAATATATAAAGATGTATTAGAGATCTGTTATTTAATAAAGTATTTTATATTAAATTACGGGCATTATCATATTGTGATTCGCTCAACTAATTATACTAACTATCCATGAAAGGTAGCTCTATTTGTACATTGAAGTCATATAAAAAATTTCAATTCTTTTACAACTAAGGTGGCTAGGAGATGATCCGAGTCATAGGTTAGCTATTCCATTGGTTGGCACATCTTCATATTGCCTAATCTATTATTTATCCACGATGAACTCATAAAATATTCTCCTGTACTTCATTATCTTGCATCAATATAGTAACGTGACATTAGCTGGATGATGAAAAGTATATTTGACCACATAATGTTGTTTTATAGGTCATGTGTTATCCACGGATATCATATCCTAAGCTGGAATTCCAACAAGATGATATATTTTCTCTCTACAACGGAGTTAGATCTAATAAACATACACTAAATGATTTTCTTATCATGACTGACTTCGGTTACAATACATGCAAGGAAATCAGTCCCAATTAGGTAATCGTATAATGTGTATTGATTATAGAAGCTAGCGAAGTATTTATTAGTCTAACTCCCTTGTAATTGAGCTACAAGATTAGGGAACTGTAACATCTTTATATAGGTTTTCAGTGTGTTTGAGGCTAGGATATCTTAACGGCATTTCAGATATTCTGATAGCGGCTTATCCTTGTTGATAATGTATTCTTTTAGTCTATTGACTCTTTTTCTTAAGTGGGATGGCACTAAAACATCTGTGACCAATCGTAGTTCATATCGTTGGTTATGTTTTGAATATGATTAGATATAGATCTTACTGTAGCTCTTTAAAGCTTGATATAGCTTCCTAGTCTTATAAGACATTCAAGAAGCTCGTATGGCGCAGTGGTAGCGCAGCAGATTGCAAATCTGTTGGTCCTTAGTTCAATCCTGAGTGCGAGCTTTTTTATTATTTTTTTTATCATTTTTTTGTGAAAGAAATATCTATGTACATTCTATCTAAAGGATTAATTTACATTTCATATGCTTCGGACTTAAATAAAACTTTGTTCTCTCTGGCCCAAATTTTTGATGCATCTACAAGTCCTTTTGGCCCACATGCTAATAACCAAGAGTTATTTCTATCTTGAACATGCTGAAGAGGCTCGAATATAGTGTTCAAATCAGGTCTTCCATAATTAATCTCTAAAGATTTGTTCATTGTATTAAACTCGTAATTATCAAGTAATGATTCTCTAGAAGATAATGATTCCAATTCTATATCATCTGAATTTTCTCTATTTTTGGTTCTTTGTTTACCCCCAGTTAAATATATTCTGATCTTTCTGGAAATTTGAAAATGGTTTAAAACGAATAAATCAGCATCATTTTTAACACACCATATTAACTCTACGTCACTATTATAAGTGCTGAGAGAGGAAAGCAAAGGCAACCCAAAAGAAATTCCCGATCCACCACAAAGTATAATTGTTTTTTCAGTATTCTCAAAAAAATTTGGGCTGAAACATGGGTATGGAATAGATACCACAATTGGAGATCTATCAACTAAAGTAAAATTGCACATCTTCTTTACAATCAACTTGATACTTGTTTCCGAAGTTGTAGAAGAGACAGTATATGGATGTGTTGATAAATAAAATTTCCTTGGATGATTCAAGCGGATATGCGATGCAGCCATAAAGCTTGGATATCCTACAGGCTTAGACATATAAATGACTTGCAACGATGATCCAGATTTCTCTTTTATATCCATAGATTCAATTTTGAATGATCTGAAGTATCTGGAATACAATTGATAGATCATCAATAGTATACCTAGACAAGAATACCACCCAACACCTGGTCTCGCGTGTAACGTAATCAGGGTCAAAAATGACCAATAGGTTATTGCATGAATAAGATAAAAATATTTGTAATTATACCTTCTTATCACCTTAAGCGATGATATTAATAATAAGAGACTTGTAAGTCCCACAAGCACACCTATGAAGTTCCATATATTCACGATCTTAGAGGTAAAATTACCTGAAAGAATCCAATGGATAGAGAATCCAATAGAATGGAAAAGTGCAGCAATAATGATTATTCTCGAGATCCACTTATGTAAGTCTATGAAAGTCATATAGGATATGAAATTAGGTCTTAAAGCTAAGAAGATATCGAACGGAACCAAAGCATAAGAAATTCTACCAAATCTCTTGATATTGTGGGTAATACTCTCCCTGTCTACATCATAAAATCCAATCAGGAGACTTACAATACTCCAGAATACAACATGAACCCATAGAGGCACTATTGTACCTCTTGTTCTCACAATTCGAAAAAGGTTATTATATTGTAATTTGTGTGGTAAAACAAGGAGTAGAATATAACATATAGAGATTGCTATGATATAATAGCCATATTTCAAATTTGCAAAATGTTCTGCGCTGTGTGTATCGTCATGTCCATCACCATGTCTTTTATGTAGGCCCTCTTTCATCACTTTTTTTAAGCTAATTATTTTGGAAATAGTAGTTTTAAACTTGTTTGTACTTATTTTATTTATTACACAAAAGATTGATTGATTTGTTTGTCTTACGTCATACTGAACAAAGTACTACACATAGAGAGTAGTGTATAAAAGAAGGCTCAAGAAACAAAAAATGCCACATAAACTGCAAAAATAACTTATCGTACTATTAAATGAATAAGGTTTTCAAATTCGTACAGACTCAGAAGATAAACGTGCTCTTAAATTAGATTTCAGTTTCAAATGTATTGCATTGAGCCGTGGATTTCGGAAGATATCGATAGGCAAAAAGGTAACCTCCATTTTTCCGCACCAAAGAGTTACACAAGTATAATTATAACCGTGACGCAAGATTACAATCACAGATGTCTTCGGTGTGGCGTGGTTAATATAGAACAGTTTTTTTGATCTATTTTAATTGATGTCAGACTTCATGCATGCAAAAAATGGATTTCCATGGTTTCTTTTAAGAAATTTAATCTAAATATGACAATTATTACGTCTACATGCTTCAAATGTGACTTAGTCCCCCGGATACACTATAGTTTCCCTAAATACAACTATATTACAATAATCATCTTGATTAATTAAATTGGAACTATCGGGTACTTTTGGTAGCATTCGCTAATAGTAGAGAAGAGTAGGGCCGTAAATGCAAAGGCCTAGATCGCATAATTATATGGGCCCATTTCAAGGATTTCTTGTACCGTTCGCAATTACTTTACCTAGTTGATTATTACAGTTTGCCTATATTACAGTTTAACTATATTTCAAAGCGATGTATTTTTGGAAGTGCTATTTTCAATGACGATTAAGTCCGGCATTCTATAGGGGTTACACAATAGTTTGACTGTTACAGTGCCAGTAAATAACAAAAACCCTGCATATAGCTCTATCCGGGCATTGCCTTGTTTGGAATTCTATGCTGGAAGTACAAGTCATCGCCATTTCAGAGAATTTCATCACCAATTGGTATATTTCAGGTGTCCTTGGCCTATTGTAATGAAATTACGTAGATACATAATGCGTCTAAGAATTTGAAAGATAGAAGCTTCCACGAACATGAAGGTTCGATACAGCCTTTTAGTGATCGTTATAAAATTTATCAGTATCATATGCAACATATCTAATTCGCTGATGAGTGATATAATTTAATGTGATTTATATGTTACCCTACTACACATGTATGTACATCTACGAGCTATTATATAAATTTTTTGTATATCAGTTAATTCCCCCCCATGTCATTTCTAAATTTCCACTTGAAGGCGTACCAAGACACAACAAGCTCTAACAAGTTTTCCAGCATTTTCGATTTGCCTTAGACTTAAATCCCTTCATCCAAACTAGTCATACATGTATCCGTACATGTAATATGCGGCTATGTACATGTGTGTGCTCTCCACTTGCCGGGATACCGTCACTTCGCTCATGATTAAGAAATCTAGGTTACGAGCTCGAGGCCCATATAGCATGAGCTCATTTAATTGTGCAGATTATTACAATCCCTTTATGGATGCGTTATATCGTCATTATCATGCTTTTAATATGGTTTAATAATATAATTTCAAACTACTTATAAAGAGTAACATCCTTCAGAATTGGTTATAAATATCTCAGATCTCTATTGAAGCAGTATTGAGCCTTTTTGAATCAAGATAACTATTAGATAAGCACACCCTCTAATAAATAATAAGAGGATAGTTTAACTGAAAAATTATTGTGCAAAGATATAGTGGTATTTTCTGAAAAACTATATTTCTACTACCAACTTACTTATAAGGATAATACCTTAGTGAGATAAGTATAAATTACAATTCTTTATTCAAGTGATTTCAACATAGCTTTTACAACCATTGTATTTTTATTCTAAAGGATAATCATATCTAAACATACATTGAGGTTAAAATGGCTTACCTGTTAGACAATTCCAAGTGGAAAGCATATCAATTTAGCGATCCCTTTGCTGCAGGCTCTTTTTTTGTTTGTAATAAACTTAACAAATTCTTTTGCCGTCCAGACTGCGATGCTAGGCCTGTTACAAATTTAAAATCTGAGATCAAGTTTGTTACGCTGTCAAAGGAAGCGTTATCAATGGGCTATTCTCCTTGTTCCCATTGTGATCCTTTGAGTTATCCATCTGTCAATGTTCAATTGTTGGTGGATTGTGTCGCCACCATTAATAAAAAAATAGGATTTTTACCTCCTTTAATAGATGAAAACGAAGAAATGAATAATCAAAAGATCAAAGAGAACATTATAGAAAGTAAGATACAAGACGATGTTTTGAAAACTGTTAACAACTATGGTGCAGCAAGAAGATCATCAGTTCCCGTCATCAGCTACGATGGAAAGCTTTCTAAAGACTTTGATAATTCTGCTATTTCAAAAAATGATTCGGACCATTATAGACTAGTTGATTTAGCGTGCAGACACTTAGCCTTAGCTGCTGCAATGAATGTTTTTCAACCACTTTCGCCAAAGTGCCCCACTTCTCCTGAAGTATCGCATAGCCCAAATGGTTCTAAAAAAAGAAGAAGAAGAGGAGGTGTTTTAGGATTTAAGGAGCTTGCAGCCAAGTCAAAGTTATCAGCTTGGCACTTTCATAGAGTGTTTAAGTCAGTAACTGGTCTAACACCAAAGAATTATGGAGACAAATGCTGGGAATTTGTCAAGAACTATAAGGATAATAATGAAAAATCTAAAGCAAATCATGAAACGGAATACGAAACGCCATTAACTTCTATAAGTAATGATTCTTCTGCCCCGGAATCACCAGAAATCATGGAACCGGTAAGGAAGAAGGTTCGTATGTCTCAGGATGCTATAATTAATACCAATGATAACACTACAAATTTGGTGTCTACAGAACAATTATCTCCAACGGATAGCGTAGAAAACTTTTCTAGTATGAATGAAAATAATAATACAAACGAGCCAATTATTACATACCCAGATTCCAATATTGATCCTTTGGAAGTATCACAACCAGTGATGCCCACAAATTTCAACTTTTTTAATGATCAATTTCAGTCATCGTTCGTACCTAATACGTTCTTTAATAAAGCATTATCGGTACCTGATTTAACCAAATATAATGTTAGATCTCGCTCATTGTTTGATCATGTTCCTAGAATGGAGGACGAAAGAGAGAAAACTCCAATATCTGCAAATACCATTGATTTTATTTCAAAAAATACCTTACTTCCAGATGCTACAGAAGTAGATACTTTTGTTAATAACAATGGTCCAAATAATACAGGAAATATGATTGATGAATTTTCAAATTTAATTGATTCTAGTGTGGACGAGTTTAATATGAATTTTCAAACTCAAATGGAACAACAGGATGAGTTCCCTCTTGGCAATGATTTTACAGAAATAAGCAATTGGAGCTCAGATGTTTTCCCTGAGTTTGTTCCTACAAACATTGGCTTTTAATGTGAGACGATAACGATGTAAAATTTTTAGTTTAGGGTTAGGTATATAAAGACGGGTTTAATATATTATTGGAATTTTATTAGGAATTATGTAAATAGGGTCTAGTCCCCCGTATAAGGTTTTATGAACCCCATTTTTGAGTTTTGTGTTTTATTAGAAATATTTTTTGTCGGGCAATGGGCACTTATGCAGCGTAATGTCTTATTATATTGTCATTGTCCGGCTGCTGCATAATACTGATAAAGACTTAACAAGTATCATTTTAACAAAGACCACAGGTTTTATTATTAATTATTAACATTTTTTTCACGTCTAAATATGAATATTCAAATGGGGGGTTTTTTAAACTTAAAATATATTTGGTATTATGGTATCTAAATTAGGCATTTGAGCGCAAACGACTCATGTATAATTAAAGAATTTCATGTACAGCAATAACATATAACTAAATAAAGAATTAGGTGGCTTCATCAGACTTCTCTTCACCAGACTTGGCTACATCCTTATACTGGCTGACTCTATCTTTATTTTTAGATGCTGTATGTACCAATTGGACAAATGCATTCTCGGCAACACTTGACTTAGATGATTTTAAAGGAACTCTGTTAGGTGAAAGAGATGATGAAGATTGGTTATGACCATTTATTCCACTTATGGAATCCTTAAGCTTGCCCCACTTGTGTAAAGATGTATTCTCCATTGTTGAACTATGATTCAGTCCAGCTATTTCACCAATATCGTTAAAGAAATTAATTTCATTTGGATCGTCATCTTCCTCAGTTTGTAATTTCTTCAACTTTTTAATTCTATTATGCAACTTAACCACTTCAATTGCTTGTCTAAACTTTGCTTTTGCATCAAAGCCTTTCTTCAAGTTAGGTAATAAATCTGCCTCCTTGTGTGTTGCAGCTACTGATATCAACCACGGGTCATCTAAGAGTTGATCGACAGTCGGTCTCAAATCGGGTTCAAACTGCAAAGCTTTAATTATAAATCTTCTAGCATCCTTTGAAACATCTCTCCAATACTCAGCATGAAATATAACAGCATTATTATTTGACACTTCTGCAATGAAATCATTCACACTTTCGGATCTGAAGGGAGAGTATCCACATAGTAAAGTATACGTAACAACTCCAAGAGACCAGATATCGCAAGGCTTACCATGGCCAGACCCTATGATGACTTCAGGTGCGGCATATCCGAAGGAGCCTGCAGAGGAAGTCAATTTCTCGTCCGGAGTTCCCAATCTCTTGGCTATACCAAAGTCTGCCAATACTATTCCCGAATCTGCCTCTTTATTAAGATATAATACATTTTCCGGCTTAATATCTCTATGAACAATATCCTTGTGATGCAAATATTGGATTGCTTGGAGCATTTCTACTATCACCAACGATGCATCGTGTTCAGTGAAACGGCCCCTTTGCACAATTCTGTCAAATAACTCCCCCCCAGTTGCGAGTTGAGTTACGATATAAAATTTATCCTTAGATTCAAACCAATCTCTAAATCCCACTATGTGGGGATGGTTGAGCTCCTGAAGCAATTTCAATTCCTCAACTATCATATTTTCATTTCCTTTAAGAGCCTTCTTTAATATTATTTTGATAGCTACATCTTCTTTAGTGGTGTTGTTCCTAGCATATCTAACAATCCCGAATGATCCAGCTCCTAATGTTTTACCGAAAGTATAGTTCGCTTTTCTTGAATATGACTCAGGCTGACGACTCAATTTATTGATCATTTTTATTAATTGATTCTTGCCAGTCATGTCTTCTGTATCCTGCTCATGTTGATCTGACATTACGTTAACCATTTCTTATTTGTACTGCTTTATTCTTATCAATGCCTTAATAGTATCCTTTAACGATTTTAATGATTCCTGAGATCACGAGGTACAGCCATCTTTGGTTAGTGAACGACAATCTCCTTAAGTATTATTGTTTGCCATTTTACCAATACTGTATGGAGACTAATAGTGATATATAAACTAAGAATACTTGACTTTTTGTGTTACCCGTAAGACTGGTTAAGACAAATATCTTCTTAAATATTTATTTCTCTGAAGAAAAAGCTATTCTCTTCTTGACGGCATGCCACTTCCTACATTTGATGATCTACCACCAATCATGTAATTTGCACTACATGAAGAATAAAATACACTATTCTTGTTATACTCTATAGAATAGGAAAGCTAAGTTAACCCGAATATGGAAGCATATTCCACACACTATAAAATAGCTCCAGCAAGCATAATAATTGGTTCTAGGTAAATTTCTAAGGATATAAGTATTATACTTATAATAATTTCGTATAATGTAAAAGTGTATCGTTTTATAGAACCTACATTTCAGTTCCAATCTTAAAGGTGACACAATCCAATGAAAAAAATTCGGGCCATGCTCAAGAGAAATATTATCCGATTTTGTTAGTTTAGTGCGCTCTGATAACTAGCGGGAACGGAAATCGAGGTCCTAATATGGGGAAACCGACATCCTTCAACTTGGATAACGTTAAAATATATAATGTTAGCCAATTCTTGAAACTTCTTCATGATTATTCTTCATATCATACACACCCAGCCAACTTCAATTGCCTTGTATGCTTAGAACTAGACAAACAGTACTTGCATTGCAAAGAGTAAAGTCCTTAGGGATTCGCAGCTACTCCGTTGCTAGCGAAATGTTTCCTAACGAGCCTCACTCACCTGTTATTAAAACTGAAACAGTCCCTGGTCCAAGTAGTAAAGCTTTAAATGACGAATTAGGAGAAGTCTTTGACAATAGAGCTGCCAACTTTGTAGCTGACTATTTCAATTCAGTTGGTAACTATATTGCCGACTGTGATGGAAACCAGCTCTTAGACGTTTACGCACAAATTTCATCTATCCCTTTGGGATACAATAATCCCGAATTAAGAAAGGCAGCCAAGTCAGATGAAATGATTGATGCTTTAGTCAACAGACCTGCCTTAGCTTGTTTCCCTAGTTCAAACTACTCAAAGATCTTAAACCAAGGTATTTTGGCAGCTGCTCCACCTGGTATGTCCAAGGTATGGACAGCTTTAAGTGGTTCTTGTGCCAATGAAACAGCTTACAAAGCTGCCTTCATGTACCAACATTCTAAATTGAGAGGTTCCATGGAATTTACTAGTGAAGAATTGGAATCTGTTATGCAAAACAAAACTCCTGGGTCTTCTGATAAGGTGATTCTTTCCTTCAATAAGGGTTTCCATGGTAGATTATTTGGATCTTTATCAACCACCAGATCCAAGGCCATTCATAAATTAGATATTCCAGCATTTGACTGGCCAAGTGCACCATTCCCTGAATTGAAATATCCATTAGAGGAGTTCGTTAAGGAAAATCAAGAAGAAGAAGATCGCTGCTTGAGAGAATTCGAAGACATAATCACTAGTTACCCACCAAATAAGATAGCAGCTATAGTCATTGAACCAGTTCAAAGTGAGGGTGGTGACAATCATGCTTCGCCGTACTTCTTCCAAGGATTAAGAGATATTACCATTAAACATGAAATCCTAATGATTGTTGATGAAGTTCAAACTGGTGTGGGTGCAACAGGTAAGTTCTGGTCACATGAACATTGGAACTTATCTACTCCACCAGATATGGTTACTTTCTCAAAGAAATTCCAGGCAGCTGGTTTCTATTTCAACAACCCTAATTTGCAACCAAACATGCCATTCAGACAATTCAACACTTGGTGTGGTGATCCATCTAAGGCTATTTTGGCTAGAGCAATTTATCAGCAAATCTCTTCAAACAACTTAGTGGAAAGCACTGCTTCCGTTGGTAACTATTTATTCAACAATTTGAAGACACTTGCTGAAAAGCATCCTAATAAGATACTTAACTTAAGAGGAAAAGACTTTGGTACCTTCATTGCATGGGATTGTGTCAACCCTGAAGTAAGAGCTAAGATTTTACTTTTATTCAGAGCTAAAGGTGTTAATATTGGTGGTTGTGGTGAAAATTCCATTAGATTGAGACCAACTTTAGTATTTGAAAATAAACATGCTGATATTTTGACTCAAGCTTTGGAAGATATCTTAAAAGAAATATAATTCACTGAAAACTAAAAGTATATATAGTAGATGAACCAATAAGCTTTTATATTAATATGCAACCTTGTTGTAGACATGAGCGCTTAATTTCGCAAATAGATTTTTCCCTGCCCGTTAAGCGACAAAATATTTACAACTCTCTTTTTGCACATTTAAAAAAGATAAATTTTATCTTTTTTTTTTGTTAACTTGTAGTATCCAACATCTAAGAAATAGGGATACGTTTATTTATTATTAAAATATAGAGGAATTGCTGTTTCCCGTTCGTTTAAATTTATTTGACTCAGATATTTTAGGATCCAAAGTGGAGATGAATATCCGTAATTAGCTGGGTAATATAATCCTGAGAACTAAAACACAACATATTTATTAAGATGTTAGGGAGATTATTCAAACAACAATCTTTATCTAACTTGAACTTGGGGCAGAATCAGCAACAAAATACAGCTTCAAGTAGTTCGTATTTTACCTCAGTTGAGGATACGTTCTCAAGAGAAGAACTATATGGAACCACTAGCAATTATGAATTGAAGCCGTATCAGTTCAAAAATAAGAACTTCAGGATATTGATATGTCAAGATGGTGGAAATCTAAGATCAAAGCAAACTTTATTCGATTCAGCCCATGATACAGTTAGCGACCCCACATCTCCTAATATTCATAATCACAAGTTTCTTAAATATAATAGGACGCATCATAGTATAAGTGAACTACAAGATTATATTTTTGGTTGTGGGGTTCCGACAAAAGATACTTCTTGCACAACTAAAGTACACATCCTTCCAGTGCTAAGTAGTCTGACGAACCAAGAAAGATCTATAATGATAACTAGACTTTTTCTGATATGTGACGAAGGTTTTTTTGACTCTAATGGGGAAATTGAATGGTCTCCAAAGCCTGCCTTACCTATTAATATAAAAGCTTTTACGACTGTTAAAGCTAAAGTAAATATTAGGCTTTCCATTTCGATTGTTGTTCCCTTGGAGAGTATTGAAGTTTTGCATGAAGTAATAATTAATAATTGGAATGAAATATCGTATCATCTAATCTTACTTCAAAAACAAGTAGGTAAAAAAATCATTGGATTTCTACAAGAAAATGCGTCATACCAACAAAATAGAAGATTCCAGCTATCAAATTTCTTATTGCAGAATGAACCCGATTTGAACGTACAAATTATTAAGTTAATTAAATTGGTCCATTATAACTCAAATATACCGAAATTGATTAATTCAAGAATGCTTTGGGATCCATCATGTCAAACAAAAACTAATCCAATGCTAGTTAAATGGGTTTTAGAAATTCTAAATTGGTTAGAATTGAAAGATGGAAAAGTATTTCAATCAGACTCTATGAATTCGAATTTGAATAATACTGGTCCCCATAATGATAATTACAGTTCTTTTCTATCGAGTCTTTTAGCTTTGATAATTCCTATTAGGAATTCATTAGTTGCTAAACCTATGAAATACGATGACAATAAGAAATACAAAAGAATTAACAGAGTAGTAATTATGACAGGAAATCCAGTTGTTGCAAAAAAATTAATATTTATCATAAATGGCTTAATTCCAAATGATTTTGAAACGAATAATGGTATCAACATAATTACAGCTCAGTTGGATAGTGTCAATTTGGAAACTCCAGAATCTGATGGCGAGGAGGAAGGGAATTTTAGAATAAAAACTCCGGAATATTCACCAGAGTCTTACGTTTGTCGAATGTCCCCTGCTAACTTAAATTCAACCAGGCCGATTCCAATAAAAAAGTGGTCTGGTTCAAGTTCATACAGTACGTCGGACAACTCTTTAAGTAAGTCAACTCAGTCTAGTAAGGGATGGGAAATTCCTTATAAATCAATGGCAAGTACAGCCACACCTACTGATTCCCATATTGAGGCTAGCCCAAGAGTTATTCCAATAATAGCGGGAAGTGGAGCTAGGAGACTATCTCTTTCTAAACAATCTTCTATGGCATACTTATCTTCATCATTAAATTCAGTTTCCTCATCATCCAATTATTCATTATCCAAAATAGGAGGAAGTTTTATAGAGAAATGGAAAAATCCCTTCAGTTCTTCAGGAACAAACTCATATAGTCTGAATTCATATATGAATTTTGAAAATAATGAATTTGGATTTCTGCAAGCACCCCTGCTTCACACCAACATACCAAGAAGAAGCCCCAAGTTTTCTTTGCGTACCCCATCACCAGCAATAGAACATGAAGAATATATTTGGGGAAATATAGGGTCTCCTAATACTACTACAACTCCTTTGAAATCAAGGAATGCGTCATTGTATGATTTATATAATAAGAATTTGATTGACAGCAATAAATCCCTCAATATAAAAAGGACTAAAAACTCAATGTACTACCCTATCGTTGATAATACAATTACAAAGGACGTTGAATTACATAATAAATATATCATAAAATTGAAATGTTCGAATATAATACATTCGAAAGTTACATTTAAAACATATCCAAATAAAACACTAGAGGTTTTTGTTCCTGAAATCGATGGAAAAAGTAAATTATATGGGAATAAAACGGAGGTAACAAAGTCTGGGGCTTTGATAGACCATAAGTCAGATGAAAGGTTGATCTACAAACAACGGCCCGTGTCATCAAATGTAGCTTATTGTGAAGAGTTTAGGTCTGAATTTACTTTGCAGTCATGTAAAGTAAACCCCAAGCTTGAGAGTCAAGTAGTAAATGCTATGAAGAACGATCTCCTATTTTTTCATAATAATTGCGACGTGGAGCTGGTAGTATCGAATACCATATTCATCAATTTAAGGGCTAGGGAAATAAAGGAAATTGAATTGAGTGTAGATAATACATCAAACAGTTTGCAAGAAGTTCCTATAAATTACAATATGTATACACCAGAGAGTCCTATGGCCGAAGAATATATACGCAGAAATTCCCAAAGTGTGGGTCATAATAGTTATAAAACGACTATCAGAAAGGTTTACACTTTATCTAAAAATTCAGGAAATAAGGATCGCATCAATTCAATTGATAGAACCTTTGATGAAATTAATTCCTTGTTCTTGATAAACAAATTAAAGCCATCTTTATCCGATGCTGATTTCTCTGATTCATTAGTCAAGTTGGTTAATGGTCTATTACAATAAGAATAATAACATTAATATACTTTTAAATTTTTGTGTAATATTTATTTTTTTGGTTCGTATGGAAATTTTTATCTCGAGTAGAAATAATGATTACTTGATATAAAATTTCAATCGTGATTGATTAACCAGTTATTCCTTACGGATAGATTAATATTCATTTGCATAATTTTTTTCCCCTTTTAGTTTAGGTTTTGTTTTTTTTTAAGTGATTTTAATTGAAAATGCTGGGCATCAAAGATATAAATCATACGCCTAAATTATTTTTGGATGTTGAAGATAAGACGCCAGAAGCAAGAACAAAGTTTACAGAAATAGAAGAATGTACATATAGCAGCAAAAGTATTGGCTCCAGTGGCCAAAATGAATATATGATGTGTGATTGTTTGGAAGATTGGGATCCAGAAGCACAAAAAAATTTAGCATGTAGTGAAGATTCCGACTGTATTAACAGAGTAACATCAGTCGAATGTGTGAATAAGCATAGTCATTGCGGAAAAGATTGTCAAAACCAAAGGTTTCAAAAAAAACAGTATGCAAATATTAGTATTTTCCAAACTGAACTAAAGGGATATGGTGTAAGGGCCATGGAAAACATTCCAGAAAATACTTTTATTTATGAATATATTGGGGAAGTTATTGATGAGACTTCCTTTAGACAAAGAATGATTGAATATGATCAAAGAAACTTAAAGCATTTTTATTTTATGATGTTGAAAAATGATTCCTTCATCGACGCTACCATTAAGGGATCTTTGGCAAGGTTTTGTAACCATTCTTGTAATCCTAATGCTTATGTTGATAAGTGGGTTGTTGGTGATAAGTTGAGGATGGGTATCTTTTCCAAAAGAGAAATTCAGAAAGGTGAAGAAGTAACATTTGATTACAATGTTGATAGGTATGGTGCTCAATCTCAGGAATGCTTCTGTGGTGAACCAAATTGTGTTAAATTCATGGGTGGAAAAACACAAACTAATGCAGTTTCATTATTGCCAGATGGGATCGCAGAAGTTTTAGGTGTTACTGGAAAACAGGAAAAACAATGGTTGAGAGAAAACAAACATCTTAAGAGTGAATTGTCTGACGATACAGAATTGGCAAAAATTTTTATTAATTCTGTACTTGTTCACCCTTTAAATGAACAAGATGCTTCAAAGGCTATGAGTGCAATGATGAAAGTACAAGAATTTTTTATTCTAGAAAAGTTAATAGAGAGAGTCTATTTAACCAATGATGAAGGAGTCAATTTGTTAGTTATCAAATTCCATGGATATAAGACATTTTCAAAATTAATTTCCTCAAATTTTGATAAGGATGAATTTATTAGAAAGATTTTAATAATTTTAAAAAAATGGCCTAAGATGACAAAGAATAAAATCTCGTCCTCACAAATCGAGAGTGTAATTAAAGATTTAAAGAATAAGTCTGATGATGAGGAAATAATAGATTTAGCTTCAACTTTGTTGGATGACTGGAGTCAATTACAAATGGCTTATAGAATTCCTAAGAATGATACTAAAAATTCGTCACCTGCACTTTATGGAAGAAATACACGTTCTCCAGAAAGGTCATTAACTCCGCAAGAGGATGAAGCACCCTTACCTGATGGTTGGGAACAAGGTTTTGATCCCAATACACAAAAGCCTTACTATTTCCATAGAGAGCTTAACTTATCCAGATGGGATCGTCCTACTATAGCTGTACCCAAAGGTCCAAAAGGTCCAAAATTTGAACCAAAGCGGATTTCAGGTAAATCATTTCAGGATATTGAACTATCAAGAAGAGAAGAAGAAAGGATAAGAAGAGAAAAGGAGGAGCAGTTTAAAGAGATTCAACAGAAGGAATTATTATTACAAGAAATGATATCTCAAAGTCAAAAAGAATTCGAAGAAAAGAAAAAACTTGAATTAAAACTTAAAATGGAGAAACGAGAAAAGGAGAAAGAAAAGGCTAAACTTAAGAAAAAAGCCACAGCGATGTCAGTCGAACAGCAATGGACGAAATTGTTTGCAAGTTGTATCCCTAACTTTGTTAAAAAGCATGAAAGTGAAATAGGAAGAGATAATATCAAAGGGTGCGCAAAAGATTTGGTTAAAATTTTAGTTGAAAAAGAGTTAAAAAAGGACCCAAAATCTAAACCACCATCTGAATTTGATAGTAAGAAGTTGAAGAAAATAAAGGAATATTCCAAAACATTTATGGAGAAGTTTTTGATAAAGTATAGAACTAAGCATTCAAAGAGAAAACACCCAGAGAATGCAGAAGCTGGATCAGATATTAAACAGCAAAAGTTGGAGTAACATTCTTATTGTATAACTAATACTAATATTTATTTCTATAATACATATTGAATTATTTGCCTTCTAATAAATTAGGTAAGCTTTCGATTGATTCTGAACCATAAAGAATTTGATAGGTAGCCTCGAAGAGTGGAAACTCATCTACTTTATTCACATTTGTTAATAAATCATGCACCTCTTTTGCAGTTAAAATACCCTGGGAAGATTGACCATTGAGCAATTCCTTTTCAGCTTGTTCTGCAGAAACACCAGTTTGAGCCATGTATCTCGCAACTTTGACGTTTCTTCCTCCTGAGCATGTTGTGATTAAATCTGCAACACCTGCAGATTCAGCGGTAAATGTAGAACTTTGTGTATCTGGGAAGAATGTCTTACCAAATTTCATCATTTCAACTAAACCTACTCTCATAATAGCCGCTTTTGCATTGTCACCCCATCCTAAACCCTCAACAAAACCGACCGCTAAAGCCACTATATTTTTCAATGCACCAGCAACAGAAACACCCGCTACATCATCAATAACATTCACATGGAAGTATGGTCTGTGGAATGCCGCCTTTAAGACTTCTTGATCAACATCTTTACCTACTCCCCTAAAATCATCTGGTAACTTATAAGCAACAGTAGTTTCTGACCAGTTACCCTTAGCAACCTCCGGTGCTAAGTTAGCTCCAGATAATGCACCGCAATGCACCCCTAATTTTTCAGTAATATATGTTGATAATAATTTACATCCTTGAGGAGTAACTTCTAAACCCTTTAAGCATGAAACTGCTCTAGTAGTTGGTTTTAAGTGGCCCTTTAATTGGCCACATATTTTTGGTAAAAATTGATGTGGCAAGTTGAATACTAATAAATCTGCATCTTTCACAGTGTTCACAATGCTAGGTTCAGCGTGGAGATTGCTAGGCAATATGATTCCTGGTAAATATCTTACATTTTCATGGTCTGTATTAATGATTTCAGTCAATTTTCTCCCGTTGACATTTTCTTCAAACACCCACATATTAACTTGATGGGCAAATAAATGTGGTCTACTCAAAGCATTTTCTGCTACTACCTTAGCAATTGTAGTACCCCAGTTACCTGAGCCGATAACAGCTATCTTGAGTGGTTTTTCTCGTGACATTGACAGATTTGTCAAGTTTGGTTGTAAAATACTTGATAAATTATTTATTCTTGCAATTGCTCTACTTTCCATCATACCACCTGTTTTATAAGATTAATTAAAAAAGTAATGGATAAAAAATATTTTTCCTTATATAAATTATAAGTCATAAAAAGAAATGATTGTTGCAGACAAAGTCGACCTCGGTTTTCCTTCGTCAGAAGGTGACACTTCTCATATCAGAGGTATATTTAGTGAAATCAGCGACATTAATCTCATCTCATCAATATGCAATGATGTAATATTGCCGAGTACTAGAGTAAAGGACACCTAAATGATCCCGATAACCGATTTATTAACTCTATGAAATTATTGTTATCTAGTATGTAGCAGAGTAAATAATTGAGAACCCGATAGAGCTCGGATGATTCAATGTGATTCGGGTAATTTATACTAAAACAATTGGAAAGAATTATATGATGTAATTAAATGATTCATAGAGATCATAATATTTATCCCACCTACATCAGCTCTATCAATCTCTACTCGACGTGATTATTAAGTATAATTCTCAGTCGAAGACAAATTTAAGGCTTAATTGAATCATACTCAACCAGTAGACTTGAAATCAGTTCGGCAGAATTATCATTTTGCTTCAAGAAGTCCAAATTGTCTATGTATAGATTTTTCTCGGCATTTCTCTTACAAGTTTGGGTACCCATATGTCTCTTCAATGCATCCTTTCTAGCAAACCCTTTACCACAAAGGTTGCAAATATTTGGTGGAATCTTGAGATGTTGCTTCTCGTGTCTTTTTAGGTCAGAAGAACGTCTAAATGACATGCTACACTTAGCACACAAGAACTTTCTTGAGTCCGACAAGCTATCAGAAGACTTATTTCTTATCGGTTCCTCCGAACTAGAGGATAAAGAGAGTTTTCTTTCTGTCGGTATCTGGTGCAGCAACAGTGACTCGCTATGAAATGGATTTGGTTTATCAACCAAAAAATTCCAGTCATCACTTTTGGAATTTGAAGGGTGATTATATGAATTGTTGGAATTAACGTTGCCATCCATAAAAATATCATTGCTGAGATCAGGGAAATGCTGGTAAAACCCTTGAATCATCAATTGCCCCTTATCATTGGCCTTGATTCTTTCTGATTTCTTAATGGGATTGCCATGTGGAGATGATGCATATTGAAGTCTTCTAAATAAGTCTTGGATAGTGGGATCTATTGAACCAGCTCCAGTAGCTGTAGCTACTAAAGCTTCCCTGGCAAGTCTTAAAAATCGTTCATCTTCATCACTTTCATTGCCTTCGATATGTCCATTTTCAGCCCCGTATCTACTAATGCTTCGATCTTCAGTGCTATAAACTATATCATTTATCATTGATCCTCTTGTATAGCTTGTATTCTGCTCAATTGGACCAGGTATTTGACGTTGTATACCCGAGTATACATTTCCAAGAGGGTTGGAGTCACTACGTCCCCTTTTCTGAGGGACAGTAGTGTTTGCATTAGAATGAAAATCGCTTGTTTTATCTGGTGGTTCAAACATATTTCTTTAGTGTGAATAAATATTGCCTTGTTAAATTGAATTTTGCTGATACGTTATCATTTGAGTAATGGAAAGATGTCAATAAATAAGCTAAGCTCACTCGATTTGTTTCACTTCAAAAATAATCTAATAAAATAAAATATAATCAACTGTTATAATTTCTATAACCTAGCTTTAGCTAAATTTAATATTCGTATGATGGTTTGTGTTTTCCTCCAAGTATATATATATGCTTTAAATGAATATTTGAAGATATTAAAAATAAGCTTCGTTTTGATTATGTATTATCTTTCTTTTGACAGCCACAGTTCTAATGTTGAAACAAGTCAATGAATTATGCGGGCTAGAAACACCGATTTCTGCTATAACCTTTGATTTTTTATTCCACGTAGCTTCTGTATCGTATCTTATAGGTCTTGCTAGAATTGAGCCTATTATTAAAACCTTTTACAATTGATTAAACCTATTAACTAATTCTTCACTAAAAAGTTGTTTATTTTGAATACTGGTAAATTTTTTATTAAAATTCGAGTTATTTCACGAACAATGGTATTTAGGAGGTTTGAAGCTAAGTATTCTACCAGTTCACTTACAACGCACGTATAGCGTATGTAGATATATCTAATTGCCATGCCACCTCTACCTAAAATTATTGCGAAATGTAGAGATTAACATAAATCACGTGATTTTAAGTGATTTGCCTTCCCTATCACTTCTTTTTAGCAAATTCGCATCATCTCAAATCATACTCAAACCGTCTGGCATCATTTTCCGAAAATGGTAAAATCTCACATATTATCAAAAAACGTGTATTAAATAAATTTGCTCAGATAGTAGGTTGTCCGTAAACTAATCACATTTTAGTACTGAAAGTTTGAACTAATCCCCTTCCCAATGAAAATTCACCTTTTCTTCTAGTCCTACCTTATTATAATTCTAAGATTTAGGATATGATAACTTTGGAATCTTTAAAAGATTTGATACTATGTGAGGGTATGATGAATATTTTCTATTGGAAACTAATTGGCAAAAATATAGTTATCCTTGAAGTTAAATTAAACCTTCTTATCTAGACAAATGAAATAGTAAAACTTGGTTCTAATTGATATAATATACATCTAACTCGAATATTATATATTGACAAAGTATTTCTGTAAAAGATTGTTTCAAATATGACATTTAAGATTTTACACCTAGAGGAAGATATCTGTTTCTTAAGAGAAACAATTGAAACCAATAAGAGGTTAGCTTCTTATCAAAGAGTATATTATACTAATCATTAGAGGAATCATTTATTATGCGTATAACCATGTATATCGTTGTTTGGCATTTCGTCTGGTCTTTTTGCATCAATTCTGAACCTGTGGCGAATGAGTCACGTGAGTAAGAGAAAAAGTTGGTGTATTGTATGTACGTATTTTAAATACTGGAAGGTTCGAACTAGTAGGATATCTTGCTTAATTTTACGTAATCTAATACCCCGACCATACAGTTTAGAGGCTTATTTAAACTTCATGTTGTATTTCGCAATTCTCTAACTAAGATCCTCCTATCTGATATAACCTTTTGTAAATTCTATTTATTTGGTCATTGAACTCATCAACGAAAATATTGTAGACCTTCCTTCCTCTCTCAAACAAATTGGAAGTTCTACAATCCAATGCACACAACCAACAGCACAACTTTATCTTGTATTTACCTTGTTTTAGATTAATGTCTTTGCGTCGTCTCAATTCCTTTTTCCGAAGGGTCGGCCATCTGCAATTATTACATGATGGACTAAACCATTAAAGTTCTTAGAAAGTATTATATCCGTATAATACGTGAGATCTTCTAGACTTAATCTAATATTTAATTATTAATAGAGAATATTATCTATCCGCTTTCTTTGTCTTTCTTATTAGCATTGGAAGAATTTTTTCGAACAGAAGGATAATCTCATTCCAACCTAAAATCACCTTATTTTATTTCTGAACAGTTCCATCAAATCTAGCATCTTTCGCGTTCCATATTCAATTGTAGTTAATTCTAGTTATCAGCTTTTCGGGCAGAGTTGATGCTAATTTTAGAAGAATGTTTATATCTCTACACAAATAGACAACTCCTCAGGTGAGATTTCCACCAGCAGATTTCTCCCCACAAGAAATTTAATCTTGATCGACGTCAAATATTGAGAAATTCAGTTAAACATATTTAAAAAGAATAAGTATCAAATAAAGAATAAGGAAATGCAAATTCTGGCCATATCCTAATATATAATACTTAGAATATTTAGTTCGAATAGTATTGGGAGGATGAGAGGATAGTTAAATTAAAGATTAGATTAATTTTAATTTGTTTTTATATTCTATTAGTTGTTGAGGTCAAGCTCCTATTCTAGCTTATTAGGATGATATCTTGTCGACTTAATTTGAAAATTGATTTCCCGATTTGTAAATTATTTGTCTTTCTAACGTACTATTCTTTAAAGCATATATTTTTATAATAAAAGCTATAGACTCATTTACTTATCCTGACACTGCTAAATGCCCTTCATGTATGCTTATATATGATCACGTATGAAAAGTTAATTAAAAGGATCACTGCTCAATTATACAACTCATGAACAACCTACTATATACTTGAGTTTATTTGAACTCATTTTTAGGTTGGGTTTCTCAGACATTCTTCCTAGAGGTGCAAACATAATTAATCTTTAAATATATATAGTTTTTTGGCTAGTAGATGTGATTACGTCATATGCTATTACAATATTTTCTTCGATCCTAAAAGAATAAATATAATGGAATGTGTTCAAGGGTCAAAAAAGATTTTCACTAGTCTAATTTCTTCAAGCAATATCGTCTAGTCATATAATTCTAGATCTAGCTGCACTATAATTTCTAAATAACTTGCTTTCTATGTGGACCAAAATTTAAATAGCTTTTTTTAATCAGTACTGTATATATCTCATTATCTATGCAAGTTTAAAATGATTAAAACTTCGGAGATCGACTAAAATTTAAGAATCCTCCTTTTATTCTTTTTAATCAGTCATGAATTTTATTAATTTGGAAATAATAAAAAGTTGTCTATATCACCAATTTGAAAAGCTAGATGCATCCTATGCTTTATCATATCTACTATTATCTCTTTTTGCTTTTAGTAATCCATTTGTATGTGCTTTTGTTTTTAAATATGGAAAGTTAAGGTTAGCAGGAGCATGTTTCTTGCATATATACTTGTCAAGCTTATTAATGAACACCAAGGAGTTCATTATATCCCCCGAACAAATCAAGCTTATTTTAGAGATTGCAATCTTTTTATTTCTTGGTTATGAGATGAAATTACATTTTAAGGATAGTGTTTTCAATCCTTACCTGAAGCAAGATAATTTAACCCCTACCAGAACAAGAATCTTGAAAGTTATTGATATTTCTAATTTGATTGTTATAGTATCAGAGGTTGTTGTTGTATTATCGGGCAATGTGTATAAAGTATTGATGCAGCGTATATTTTTAATGATATGGGTGTTTGTTCACTTGTATTTCTTTATTATAATTCGTTCCATGATTAGGAAAGGTGCACAAACTGCTATAGAACATGTTGAGGTCAGCAGAGGATTAATTTATTCGTCATTGTTAGGTATTTTTTTATCTGGCTTTATTGTATCAATGTCAAAAGAAAACCTTTTAGACTTTTTGAAAGGAATTGAAGTTGATCATGATCCTAATCATAAATATTATTCTAGTTATTATCTTTACATTTGTGTTTTAACTCAAAGAATTTGCTGGTTAACTTTTGAAGTTTACACTCCATTACAGCAGGCAGTGCAAAATAAGATTTTGAAAATGAGAAAATCTGGAGAAAAAACTGCAGAGCATTCTGGAGAGAAAACGCTAGATGAAAAGGTTGCTTCTGAAGTTTGATTATAGCTTGAAAGATGTATTAGAATATCTTAACTCCTTAATATATCTATTTTTTATATATCTTCTTATTCTTGATACGAATATCTAGAGTAGTTTTTTAGGTGCAAATTTTATAGTTTGAATTTCACTTAATGAAGTATAATCTTCTCTTTTATACATTGAATTCTAATAGCATTATGAATTTAGTCCATTCATGTGTAAAAAAAAAGGAAATATTCATTAACGATCCTGTAACAATAGAAATTGAACGATCTCGCTATTGAGTACTTAGTAAGGCTAATTAATGAATAAAATAAAATATAAAAGCAGTATCTTCCAATTGAAATGTTTATGATCATCGTAAATTGAATTCAAAATAGGAATCTTCAAACAGTTCTATTAATCATATGCTTACAGTAACCAATGTTGTATTTCCTATTATTGGCAAATGTTTCTCTACATGTCCGAGGAATTTGTATTCTGAATAACTATTCAAAAAGAATTAAGTTATATTATCATTACCATTATTCAAATAAGAATATTTACCTAGAAACCATTGCGATATTACTGGAATTAATGTCATTTAAACTGGCACGCTTGGAAAGTATGATAAGTTATTGGGTAATTTAAGATAAGCTAAAGAAAATGGACAAACGACTTGCCGAAATACTCCTGATTCTTAATTAAAAATATAGCTTATACGTTATTAAAAATAGAGGCATTAAAAGAGCATGGAATATGAGAAAAAATAATTTGTCAAAGCGTTATACGTTTATTAAATAAATCATATTTAATAATATAGTAGTTTACAGTGATTGATATAAATAAATAGCATTTCATGGTACAGCAAACTTAAATTGAGTGAATCTGTTTTTCAGAGCATGAAGTCAAAAATCCAATGCGTGATTTGGAGGATAGTTTGGTAGCAATCAATATTCACTATTAGAAATTAACCTCTCGTCAGGTGTCTATAGTCACAATTTTCAATGTTGACTTATGAATTTTTGAAATATCTTAAATTATCTAAATTATCACCCGGTGAATTGTTCATTTCTATTTATATTCGCAAAGCAAATTCGCTCTATTCCTGGTAACTTCATATTAGAAAGTGACTCTTCTTATGTAAATAACAGACACCTCTATCCACTTTCTGGATTTCATAATTAGTGTTTACTCTTATAATCTGTGAGTTATGCAGCATGATACAATATGCTTAAAACTGATAATGCAACCCTGGTCTAAGAGATTATGGTTCTGAAGAGTTAAGTCCAAAGAATAATATATGCGATTGATAACTACATTAAGCATATTTTTCTTATGTACTACTCCACTCTAAGACAATAACTCTTGACTCTATATAAACGAAAATGAAGGCAATATAGGCTAGATTCTTACTCATAAATGCGTAAACGAAAACTCGAAACGAGTACACCCAAATCAGAGTTTGGTTTAGGTTTACTAGGCGATCTTTACATATTTTCGCAATTACAGTTTACATTTCCAGTTTACATGTTTACTTGTTTACATGTTGCCTATGAAACTTCTCAAACTAAATTAGGTAGATAAATTAGACTACGTCAAACAGAAACATAAACATGACCTCACAGCAACTCCCTGAGCGTCAGAAGTCGCAGAGGATTCTAAATAAGAATAAGATTAACTATCAAGGCTTCCAGCATTTTAAACAAAAGGCAAAAAATATAAATAGCGTGAATGAATTATTACCTGGGTTAAATGATATAAGTGATGCTTTTGAAGCTTTGCCGATGGATTTAATCAAATACTTTACCTTATTAAAAGAAATTGATGCTAAATGCATAAATACTGCCCCTCAGATAAATTATATCATTGAAAAGTATATAGATACATTGCATACAGAAAGGGAGGAACCTCTTGATAAGAAGAAAGTAAAGTTGAATAGTCTTAAGAATAAGGTTAACGATATCATACCATGTTTGGAAGAAAAGATGCATGTCACATCGGTGGCTGCTGATTTAATGAATAAACATCTTTTCAGGATAAATAATGATTACAAATTAATAATAGAGAATAATGAGATTCCTGAATCCATCAGAATAGGTCCGTTAAATCATCCAGCGATGATAATGGATTCTTCGTCGCCATCTGACCATTCAAATCCGAATAGATCAGCGCACAGCCAAAGAAGTGAAAGCAGAAGAGAAGCTTTAGCAGCCAAGAAAGCTAATAAAGACACTGATGACGAGACTGATAAGAGAAAGAGAACAAAGGAACTGACCCCATTCGAAACTATAAATAACAAAAATACCAGCGTTCCTCCTGTATCCACTAAGAAGAAACCAAGAAAGGAGGCTGAAGATATATCAAGACCAGGTACGCCTGTGAATGTGACATCTAAAAAGAGATCCAGCAACAAACTCAAAAAGGAAGAGGATTACGCAGTGAATGCTCGTTCAGGGAACGATCAAAGCAATCCAGGTGGTAGTAGTGAACCAACTTATTGTTACTGTAATCAGGTCTCATTTGGGGAGATGGTGGGGTGTGATGGTGATGAATGTAAGCGAGAATGGTTCCATTTACCATGTATTGGATTCAAGAACCCACCTAAAGGTAAATGGTATTGTGATGATTGCTTAGCAAAAATGAAAAAAATTAAAAGGGTTTAATTATACCATAGTCTCTCCTAATACATTATATAACTTCTATGAATAAATACTAAAATGTCTTGTTAACTGTCTAAACCGAAACAGCAGGCAGCGTAAAAATTTTCTGCCGTAAACATGATTACAAAGCCAAGGGTTTTAGTATCTAATTTATTTAATATATAGATACGGTATTCTTATCATGCCACATTTGAATGATAAAAATAGCACATGTATTTCAAGTGGTCATACAACTTTATAGTTGTATAATACCGTAATGGCAGAGGATGCAGTCTTAGACGAGGCAGTTTTCTGCTGACGGCTGTTCCGTATGACATCCCGATTGAATTCCCCACCGGGATTCTGTCGCAACTAAATAAATCGGCGATACAGACATGACCCATATCTGAAAATATGTGAGCTGCCCGCAGTAGTCTTATTATAGTATAGGCATCATACACTTGAGTGACTCAAATCTGTGACTCAAGTCTGAGTCTATCATATTTTATTTTATTGCTTCAGATCTACACGCGGACGCCTTTATTTTGCCATTACAATTATCTACGGTTACCTCTAACAAAAGCATCTTATTGATTAGAAGGCTCCATAATTAGAACTATTAAAGTTAAGAAACAAATTGATGTTCTATATAAATCTTTCTTGTAGTATATCAACACATATTTTAGTGAATTAACCGCAAAGCTTAGCCTGAAAGATTTTTTTCCATTTTCAGCGAATGTCAAAGGATTTGTTCTCTGCGCATATTTATAATATTTATGAGTAAGAGCTCCCTATAAATTTTCGAGCATTTATTAACTTTGGACTTATTTGGCCAGCATTTTTCATATATCATTGAAAGTGAACGCATTGAGCTAATCCCAAAAGCACGTTGAAATAGTCAGAATGTTAAAGGAATATAAGCTAGTAGTCGTTGGTGGTGGTGGTGTTGGTAAGTCTGCCTTGACAATTCAATTAATTCAATCACATTTCGTCGACGAATATGACCCAACCATTGAAGATTCGTATAGAAAGCAGTGCACAATTGACGGAGAGCAAGTATTGTTGGATGTTTTGGATACTGCCGGCCAGGAAGAATACAGTGCCATGAGAGAACAATACATGAGAACAGGAGAGGGATTTTTGTTGGTCTATTCCATCAATTCCAGAAACTCGTTGGAAGAATTGCAAAGTTTCTATGAGCAAATCTTGAGAGTAAAGGATTCCGATGACGTTCCTGCCATAATTGTTGGTAACAAGTGTGATTTAGAAGCCGAGAGACAAGTTAGCTATGAAGAGGGCCTCGCCTTAGCTGAACAATTCAATTGCAAGTTCTTGGAAACATCCGCCAAGCAGAGAATAAATGTTGAAGAAGCATTTTACGATGTTGTAAGAAGCATCAATGTTCAAAGTGAATTAGAAGCTTCACCTACCCAAGATAGCCAATCAAATAAAGAAGATAAGCATAATTCACACGAACAAACTCAAAAAGAGGGCCATCAAACCAATGCCAATGAGCCTGTATCAACCTCTGTTGCTGCTACATCTCAACAAAAGAACACTGAGCAACAAAGAAAACAACAAACAAAGACTGCCCCTACAGAATCAAAAGAAAAATCTGGTTGCTGTGTAATTGTTTAAAATAAAAAGTAGTTGAACTATATATTTTATCTTTAGCTTTCTATTTCTAATATTGTAATTTTTTAACTACAGATTACAATTAGGTTAATCTTATAATTTGAAATTTAGATTTTTATTTTCTAGTTAACGTAAATGAATGGTACCGTTAGAATTCTATATTATATTTAGTCGCCTTTTCCTAGTTAATAAAATGATAAACAGTGAAATGTAAGATTAAACTGGCGAACACATAATCAGCGATGGATCTTTCTGGGCTAATTACTTTGAAGGGCCTCTCGACTACAGATGAATCAACCTTTAAACTATCATTCTTTAAGTTCTCATTATCTGATTCATCTAACTCACTGATTTCAATTGGTTCTTTGTCGTAATTCTCTTCGTTAATTTGTAATCTTAAACTGACAGTCAAAACAAATTGGCCAACACAAGAAATGAATCCTCCTAAAAATGCATTAAAGGGGAAAGTTCCAACAAATATAACATATACAAATTGAACAATGCCTAATGCAACCAAGAATATTAAAAATGAATCTATCAACTTTAATCTTGGGGTTAATGAGTTAAGATAATCCTTATAGGTAGTTGTAATTGCTGAGCTCAATTCCTTAACATGTTTCTCTGAGCCTAATTGTTTGGCTTCTGCTATTTTTGCAGGAACTGACTTAGTAGCTTCCTTCTTTGACATTATAGTAGTATAATATACACAGTTTTCAAATATTTGGACCTGATA
This sequence comes from Schwanniomyces sp. yHRVM31, assembly GCA_030462985.1. Classification (NCBI taxonomy): domain Eukaryota; kingdom Fungi; phylum Ascomycota; class Pichiomycetes; order Serinales; family Debaryomycetaceae; genus Schwanniomyces; species Schwanniomyces sp. yHRVM31. Next base: position 79,929 of record JAKVQU010000020.1, read on the forward strand.
CAAAAAACGTGTTAAGTTCCCTCAATTTTCTTTTTTGTGTAATATTTTTCTAATATAAAATTTATGATTATGTAGATGTTCAAGTAGAAACTACCCCATAATAGATGAACGCTATAGAATGGAGGTGAAAGCAGCTGAAGAGGAATATAATAGTTCTTCCCAAATAAATGATATTATTATCCCTAAAGGTACATTAAGAAAATTGGACAAGGTTCCTTCTTTGAGAATTGTTCCACCATTAAACTTCTGTCCAGTTGAAAAACAATTATATCGTTCGGCCCAGCCGTCAATTATAAACCAATCTTTTCTAAGAGAGTTGCATCTAAATACGATAGTATGGTTGGCTACTGAAGAACCCCAGGATGATTTTTTAGAGTTTTGCGTGCAGAATAAGATTCACATAGAATTTGTTGGGATAATTAATGATTACAATTATAAAAATGTTAATCCATGGGATGCTTTAAGTGATGAAACGATTAAAAATGCGCTAGAATTGATTAGCAACAAGGCGAATTATCCACTACTCGTTTGCTGTGGTATGGGTAGACACCGTACCGGAACCGTCATCGGTTGTTTGAGAAGACTACAAGGTTGGAATCTAGCTAGTGTAAGTGAAGAATATAGGCGTTTTACAGGTGCTAGGGGAGGAAGAATTTTAGTGGAATTGTTAATAGAGAATTTTGATATATCTACTGTGGAAATAGATCCATCAAAGGTGCCTAGTTGGTTGATTTGATCCATTTAACCCACTTACATAAATTTTGAAGCGCAAGGCTTAATTCCCGTTTCCAAATTCAACTAATCCGAACTCCCGATTTGGTTTTTGACTACCCTGTTTTATTTAGACTCAGAGTGTAATATATTACGAAGTACAGACTTACATTTCTAATAGCATATGTCATTATTAAAACATAAATACATGATATGATTAACTCTTTTGTATAGCACTCGCATTCTTGCTTAATCTATAATTGGGTGGGGCACACCTACATCATTCCATATCTCCTTTATTAGATTTAATTAATTATTATATTACACGTCTTCAGACTTAAAAGTTCAGAGGTAATTCTATTCCATTGTTTATCAGTATATACTACTAAGATAATTTCATATTACTGATACTTGTACTCGGAAGTTTATTGAATTTATATTAAAAAAAAGAATATGGCAGGAACCTGTATCGCCACCGTAAAATTTGTTGGAGTGACATCCCTAGGATTATTAACATCATCGTTGGTATATGAGTCAATTAAATTGATTCCTGGCTTGATAAATGGGTTGAAGCTTAAGGTTTCAACTTTAACTAATGATGGCGCCAATGCTATCAAATCAACCATACAAGCAACTAGAATTGCTAATTTAATATTTGGCAGTTTAGCCTCAGGCTTGTTTGCATTGGCTTATAAGTGTTCGCCACAAAGCGAAAAGCATCCATATCTCATATATTCTGCTTTGGGTGCTCCAATTGCGATTATTACTATTGCTTACAATGGATATAAATATGAACAATCACTCGCTAACAGAACGAATAGCATCGGAGGAAGAAAGACTAAATCATTATCACCAATTGCGTCTGAATCTAATGCAGATGACTCCAGCTCACAGTTAGCAAAATCATATATTCATGTTTCTGATGAGGAAGAATCTTCCTCCTTATCTACCCCAATGCCATCAAGTCCAGGCTCTCCAAAATTGGAAGGTAAAGCATCTGTAGAAGAAGATGCTGAGGATACTTTAGTAAAGAAGCAAATAATTCATGAGCTTTCTAATATTAGAAGCTCTTATGTTTATGGATCATTTATTTCAGGAACTGCGTTTTTACTCTCTATAGTTGGTTTGTTTGGAGATTATTTATTCTTATAGGTATATTGTTGCTAAATTTTAATTTACTACTTTGAATCTTTTCCTTCTTTAAGGTTTTATGACATTATGGGTTGCTGGGCTGGATACGCCCATTGAGAACATTTTTGCTGTTTTTCTAATTTTTAGATTGATTTAATCACAAGAATTTTTATATTCCGTTGCGTAAGCAGATGGCATTTATCGCCTTGTTTACTATATAGTATCCAAAAAATTAAGAATAAATATTGTAAAAATAAGCAAAGCCTATGTAAATTTTTATTATTATTTGACATTTATTATATTATTTAGTTATATTAAGAAAATATTCAAAATTTTATTAAGCATTTCATAAAAAATCTTAGAAAATTAAATAGGCATTTATATATCAAATATAAACTTCACTTATAATTAATTATTAAAATATGCCTATTTTTATTTTAATAGAATTGTTGGTCCAAATTATTATTGATAGGTTTTTACTAGGGATTCCCGGTTAAAGTAACCAATAAAAATTTAATATGCAGTCCATTGTAATTATCTTAACTAATACAATCAAATCCATTATTTTAATTCTCCAACAAAGAAAATAAGAAAAAATTTTAGAAAAAGAAAGATAAAGCATCGATTTGCTTAATTAAAATGCCTTCTTTTTATGACTTAGTCCCTTTAGATAGTAATGGTGAACCATATCCCTTTGAAAATCTAAAAGGTAAGGTAGTAGTAATTGTTAATGTCGCATCATGGTGTGGATTTACTTTTCAGTACAAAGGATTGGAAGCATTGAACAGGAAGTTTGAAGGGAGGGACGTACAACTCATAGGATTTCCCTGTAACCAATTTTTGTTTCAAGAACCTGGTACTGACGAACAAATCCAAAAATTATGCACTAAAAGATATGGTGTTTCTTTTCCTGTTCTACAAAAGATCGAAGTAAACGGTAAAAATGCACACCCAGTTTATAAGTACTTAAAGCCAAAGCAGCCAGGATTCTTAGGTATCACAGCAGTTAAATGGAATTTTGAAAAATTCCTAATTAACAAAGACGGCGAGGTTGTGGAAAGGTTCAGCACATTTACCAGACCATCAACTTTGGAAAACAAAATTGAAAATCTTCTAGGATGAGATACGTTCAATATATATATGTGTCATATTGGACGTATAATAATCAAAACTTTATACCAGTGAAGAATGCCGAATATTATCAAAAACGATAATATTAGCATCTCCAGACAATTAAATTTCAACATCACTTCTAAGAATCGCTATATTTATGCATTTAAATCTTAAGCATGGCACTAATTCTGTCATTTTTATGAAAATAGTTTGTGACATATTTAGCTGCTTTAATATGAATTTGAATTTGTATAGAAAAATATTTATCCACATGCACCAAATATTGCGATAAAAGCTTCAACTAACATTTTTGTGGCAATTCTCACTAAGTTTAAAACTTATATATTTATAAGTCTTTTTTCTTGCACAACGAAACAAAATAGACGATTAACATAAAAAAATATGTCTTCTTTTTACGATTTAGTTCCTTTAGATAGTAAGGGTGAACCATTTCCATTTGACAAATTAAAGGGCAAGGTTGTGGTGATAGTTAATGTTGCATCGAAATGTGGATTTACTCCCCAATATAAAGAATTGGAAGAATTGAATAAGAAATTTGAAGGAAAGGATTTTCAAATCATAGGATTCCCTTGTAACCAATTTGGGTCTCAGGAACCTGGTAGCGATGAAGAAATTCAAAACTTTTGCACATTAAACTATGGTGTTACTTTTCCTGTCTTACAAAAAGTTGAAGTAAATGGAGAGAATACTCATCCTGTTTACAGCTATTTAAAATCTAAGAAGTCTGGCTTATTGGGACTTACCAGAATTAAATGGAATTTTGAAAAATTCTTAATTAATAAGGAAGGTGAAGTTGTTGAAAGATTTGGTTCTATTACCAAACCTTTATCTTTAGAAAGTAAAATTGAAAAACTTTTAGCTTAGGTTCTGAAATATTACAACAACACACAACAAAATGCTCCTGAAAAACTGAATCAAGATATCTATCCAGTTGATGAGTGATTTTTTGCGCTGTTACTGATTTTGGTATTATATACCTACTTGTGTTATATATGATGATTAGGAATTATAATAATTATTAATAAAAAATATATCAATAAAGCTTAACTAGTAATATATCATTCGATGTTGTCTATAGATTTATTGCTACTTCTTTTTAACCCTTATCATTGCCACACAATTCTATATACATGAAAGGATAATGATAACCTTAAGTAATAAAAATTACAATGCCACATTAATCGAACCCGGAGTTTTCTTCATCCAACAGCAACTAAACAAAAAGCCTCAATTCCTATCTTCTGAATCACGTGATATTTACATTTATGCGATAAGCGGAATGCCACTCCTGTGAACGTTATTTTCGGAAAATGTTGGAACATTTTAGAACAATCTGAGGTGTCACACGAATTCTATGGAAATGTAGCGCACATGATCAGGTGCTTCCAACAAATTCCATCCCGCAGGAGCGAGCAACCCCTATCGAAAATTGATAACCCGTTAGATCCATATATATTAAAGTAGGGATTTAATTTCATAGATAGAATTTTTTAATAATATTTCCAATCATTAATTTTTTTGTAACTCATAGACTCCTTCAGTGAAGTTGATAGAATAATACTACTTTGGTTTTGAGTTACCATACTAGAGAACCGCTCATCAATCAAATCATATCATATCATACTGAACAGATAATTTACTTAATTCTCTGGGATTAATCATTACAACAAGACCCATAGATAATAATAGCATTAAATTAGAACTATTAAGAAGGTATATACCCAGACTACTAGAACTGTATATATTAATTTTTCATAACATGATGGCAAACGCTAAGAGATCTCAGAAAAGAGCCGAGGTAACAAAGGAGGCTAGATTTAATGAATATGCTGCATACGCTAAGGGTCAATATTTGTTAAATAACAAATATAGACATCTTTCGCTGATACAAGATGGATCCTTTGGTAAAGTTACTTTGGCGGTAAATGTTGAAAATAATACCAAGGTGGCAGTAAAGGCTATGTACAAATCAAACTCTATTAGAATTGCAAGACATGAAATCGAAATATTAAGAAAGTTAGGCAATGGAAATGAACATATTTGTCAACTAGTTGACTCATTTGAGACTTCCGATTTTGTCATTTTAATTTTAGAGTATTGTGCCAATGGTGATTTATATGACTTAATCCATTCATCTGCTAACTTGTCAGCCGTTGATATTTGGAACATAGCTAAGGAATTATACGGTGCATTGAAGTATGCACACAACCTAGGAATATACCATCGTGATATAAAGCCAGAAAATGTTTTATTTGATGCTTTTGGAAGAGTGAAATTATGTGACTGGGGATTATCAACCACGGTTAGGATTAATAATGAATTCAATGTTGGAACTGAAAAGTATATGGCTCCTGAATGTTTTATTAGCAAGGAGGGATTTACTGAGTATGATTCGCAATATGCTGATTATTGGTCGTACGGAATTACGCTTTTGACCACTGTTTTCGGAACTTCACCATTTAAGCATGTTGGTGAGGCTAAATCTTTGGAATTAGATTATAATTTCAAAAACTTTGTACTCTTGAACAATTCAGAAATCTTATATGATTTTTATCCTACTATGAATGAGAATTGCTTTAAGATATTCATGAATTTGCTCAAAGTTGGTGGACTTGATAGCACCTTAAGTGAATTCAAAGCAACTATCAAGAAGAGAGATTTGGACAAATTTATCTTTGACTTAGAAGATTGTTGGAGGTTTGGCTTGACAATTGATGAAGAATATGAGTTAGAAGAGACTACAGATATCAAAGATGACGTATTTGATGTTGATTATGATGATCTCGAATTGACCGCTACTGTCTCTTCTAAAGAAGAAACCTTTGATTCTGAAAACGAAGGGGAATATGAAGAAGTCTTTGCTACTTATGACAATTCAAAGAATATTCCTATTACCCCATCAACTAATAAGATTACTGATAATGATTACAAAGTACCATCTTTAGTTGAATGTTCAATAGAAACTACTGCATCTAAATCATGGTGTGATTTGGATGATGAAGACGATTTTGATATGTTACTTTCACAATTGTCATTATCTCATCAAAAGAGTAATCTAATGAAAAACCATCCTTTAAAGAACAATAGTAGTATTACTATTGTTGAGAGAGAAATTATTGACAATGCCAATACAATGGTTAATTGCTTAAGCTCTTAAGCATTGACTTCTATACTATCTCTTTATATATGGAAACCGCTTGATGCGAGCTTCTATTTTTAATGTATGTAATGAGTGACATGATTATTTAATGGAACATATATTTATCAATACTTCTGAGATCGTACTATATCATCGCAGACTTTTTTTATGGAATCATACTTTTAAAAGACTCTGAAATATAATTCTGAAAGATTATGAAATGCCATTCTTGTTTCACCTCTGGAAATTTCAGCGCCTTAGTCATTATCAACACCAGTTATGAGTTACAACAACTACGGCATTTTTTGCTTCCAAGAGTATTTTGCAATTACTGCTTTTCAGGCCCGAGAACTCACCGATTCCTTGTTGAAAACTTTGTGTCACAATTTAATTACAGTTTAGAATAAGCTTTTGAGTTTCTCTTTCCATTTCCACTACTCCCAAGAGCAATCCATATTAATAGGATAAATCATAATACATATAGCATAAATTTTGAATTATTTGTAATAACTCAGATATCATTTACTGATTGCCGGTTGTCCGCCCACTATCATTATCATTAGTGGGGCTGATGATTCATAGAAGCATCAATCTTCCGGACCTGTTACGGTACCGACATTGAAAATTCGCAAAAACACGACTGACTGAAAAATTACTCACTCTCTTTGGACAACTTGAATAATTTCAACGTAGAATTATAAATAGTGAGCTAGACCTCATTGAAATTGCTCAAAAATTTTTTATAGTATAGTAAATTACATTAATCAAAATGTCTTTCAGAAACGCTTCTATTCGTATGGCTAGAATTGCCTCCTCCCGTGCTGCTAAGCAAGTTGCTTCTAAGAGAGCTTTATCTGCTTTAGCTAACGCCGCCCGTCCAATTGTTTCCAAGCAATCTGTTGCTTCAGCTGCTATCCGTGGTGTCAAGACTATTAACTTCGCTGGTACTGAAGAAATTGTCCACGAACGTGCTGACTGGCCAAGAGAAAAGTTACTTGAATACTTCAAGAACGACACCTTAGCTTTAATTGGTTACGGTTCCCAAGGTTACGGTCAAGGTTTAAACTTAAGAGACAATGGTTTAAACGTCATCATTGGTGTCAGAAAGAATGGTGCTTCTTGGAAAGCTGCCATTGAAGATGGTTGGGTTCCAGGTGAAAACTTATTCGATGTCAACGAAGCCATCAACAAGGGTACCTACATCATGAACTTATTATCTGATGCTGCTCAATCTGAAACCTGGTCTGCTATTAAGCCATTAATCACTGAAGGTAAGACTTTATACTTCTCCCACGGTTTCTCCCCAGTTTTCAAGGACTTAACTCATGTTGAACCACCAACTAATGTTGATGTCATTTTAGCTGCTCCAAAGGGTTCCGGTAGAACTGTCAGATCCTTATTCAAGGAAGGTAGAGGTATTAACTCTTCTTACGCTGTCTGGAACGATGTTTCTGGTAAGGCTGAAGAAAAGGCCATTGCTTTAGCTGTTGCCATTGGTTCTGGTTACGTTTACCAAACCACCTTCGAAAGAGAAGTTAACTCCGATTTATACGGTGAAAGAGGTTGTTTAATGGGTGGTATACACGGTATGTTCTTAGCTCAATACGAAGTTTTAAGAGAAAACGGTCACACCCCATCAGAAGCTTTCAACGAAACTGTTGAAGAAGCTACCCAATCTTTATACCCATTAATCGGTAAATACGGTATGGATTACATGTACGATGCTTGTTCCACTACTGCCAGAAGAGGTGCTTTAGACTGGTACCCAAGATTCAAGGATGCTTTAAAGCCAGTTTTCGAAGATTTATACGAATCTGTCAAGAACGGTTCCGAAACCCAAAGATCCTTAGACTTCAACTCTCAACCAGACTACCGTGACAGATTAGAAGAAGAATTACAAGTCATCAGAAATATGGAAATCTGGAGAGTTGGTAAGGAAGTTAGAAAATTACGTCCAGAAAACCAATAAATTAGTTAATTCATACTTAATCTCATATGGTCTATCTTGAATGACTTTGATTAATCATTTCAATTCTTAATTTATTTTTTTATATATTTTTCTTTAATGGGTTGGATTTCAAAACTTAATTTGCATATAGGACCTCTCTGTTTGTTGAATAAACATGTTCCGTGTATAATCACACTTTTTACTGTAAGGTTGTTCGATAATCTCCTAACAGCTTTTCTGACATTTACATTTTTATGACGCTAATGCTGAAAATTCCTGAATGGATACCTTGTAATCTGGTACAGTAACAAACTTATTCAAAAATCCTGATATGAGGGACTCTTTTGTTATACAGCTTTGATGGCGCAGCCCTAATAGTACACACGTGCGAATTATATTTAGCGTCACAGGACCGATTTTCTCTTAGATACGGTAATAGACCCGGTCACAATTATGCGGTAAAGTGGTGTAAGATACCCGGAAATCAAAATTTGATGAAAAGCTGTTTGACAAAAGTTTGGTGAAATAAAACTCAATTGAGATATTCTTTTAGAACTAAATCAAATACTAGTAAAATGGCTGTTGGTAAGAATAAGAGATTGTCCAAGGGTAAGAAGGGTTTGAAGAAGAGAGTCGTTGACCCATTCACCAGAAAGGACTGGTTTGACATCAAAGCTCCATCTACTTTCGAAAACAGAGCAGTTGGTAAGACTTTAATTAACAGATCTACTGGTTTAAAGAATGCCGCTGATGGATTAAAGGGCCGTGTTGTTGAAGTCTGCTTAGCTGACTTACAAGGTTCTGAAGACCACTCTTACAGAAAGGTTAAGTTGAGAGTTGACGAAGTCCAAGGTAAGAATTTATTAACCAACTTCCACGGTTTAGACTTCACCTCTGACAAATTAAGATCATTGGTTAGAAAATGGCAATCATTAGTTGAAGCTAACGTTACTGTTAAGACCGCTGATGACTACGTCTTAAGAGTTTTCGCCATTGCTTTCACCAAGAGACAGGCTAACCAAATCAAGAAGACTACTTACGCTCAATCCTCCAAGTTAAGAGAAATCAGAAAGAAGATGATTGAAATTATGCAAAGAGAAGTTTCCAATGTCACTTTAGCACAATTAACCTCCAAGTTGATCCCAGAAGTTATTGGCCGTGAAATTGAAAAGTCTACCCAAACTATCTTTCCTTTACAAAACGTTCACATTAGAAAGGTCAAGTTATTAAAGCAACCAAAATTCGATTTAGGTGCTTTAATGGCCTTACATGGTGAAGGTGCCACCGAAGAAAAGGGTAAGAAGGTTTCTTCTGGCTTCAAGGATGTTGTTTTAGAATCTGTCTAATTCCCTGCAAATAAGTGCTGTATTTTAGATTTTAAAACACATTTTTGTTCTTGTATGTTATGTTGAAGTTTTTTAGTTGGGTAATTTTTCTAATTATTATGTTATGAAAGAAAAAATCTTGTATATTCTTAATGCTACGTCATTTATCTAATACAAATCATAAAGTGAAATTTCCATTATTTCCTTACTGTAATTTATCATTGTAAGTTTCATCTTGTAGAATTTTGGGATATCTTGAGCGATAAAGTATTTGCGTGCAATTGCAAGATTTAAATTTGGGGTTCCACTTAGTACTGCCATACTACTGGTTACTAGATTACTGTAATTTAAAATATATAACTATATTGTATTACGATTGTTAATATATGCAAATAATGAATGTTGAGTTAATTGATGATGAGGAAGATGCTTGGTCTTATTCATTACCTCCATCTACTGAATCTTTGCCTACTCTGACAGTTCTTCATGCGAGCGAAGAAACAGAGAGCAATGGATCTGGGCAAACTGTTCCTAAAGTCTTTGATCCAGTAGCAAGTAAAATGGTACCTGACACTTCTTCTCAATTGTCATCGAATTCTTCAACAAACACAAAGAATAAGGAGATAAGAGGATTTCCTAAGGATCCATCAACATCATCATTAGCTTCCTCACTTTCATTGCAGTCACCTTTCATAGCTAAGTCAACACCTGCAAATCCTTATATTACCCGGGAAGATGCAAATTCTACAATATCTAGAGAGGGCCAAATAGAAGACAAGAAGGACGAGTATAAGTTTGCTTCTTCAAAGAGGACTTTTAATGACTTAGCAAATTCAGCTAAAATGCAGCAACGAGAATCACTTGACGAGGAAAGGAAAGAACCCCAGACGCCAAAGTCCCCAAATGAAAAGGAAAGTGAAAATATTTCTGAATTGCCAGGAATTTTTACCCCTTCACCAAAAGTTATATCGTATAGAAAATCAAGGCGATCAATTAGCACAGGAAGTATTCAACCAGAGCAATATACCCCAAAAGAGGCTTTTGATAGCAGGCTATATGTTGATGAATTTTATAACGATACGCAATATCGTTATGCAACAATGAAGAGGAACACTGATTTTCATCAATTGTTTAGATCATTAGATTTAACATATCGCTTGATAGATGACTTTTCCTGTGCATTGAGTAGGGAGATTCTTTTGCAAGGGAGAATATATGTTTCAGAACATAATATTTGCTTTAATTCCAACTTATTAGGTTGGGTTACTAATTTGGTGATCCCCTTAGAAGACATCATAAGATTCGAAAAAAAATCCACCGCAGGATTATTTCCAAATGGTATTTCAATAGAAACAAAGGATAATAAACATAACTTTGCCAGTTTTTTATCGAGAGATTCTACCTTTGATTTCATGAAATGTGTATGGGAAAAGGCTACTGGTAAAATCATGGTAGATGAACCAAAGCAACCAGAGAGATATACAATAGATGAAAATGGAGTTGTTTCCGATAATAGCTTAAGCTATCCAGCTAATTCACCAAAATTTGAATCATACATTTTATCAATTGACGAAGATAACGAACGTACTAATGCAAATGACGACGATGATGACGAAATTTCGTCACTAATGGACGTAAGTTCCCAATTTGATTCCAAAAAAGGAATGAAAGTGGTAAAATTTAAAGATGATATGAAATATAAAAATTCTGGACCTGATACTCACCCTCCAACAAATGTTTCTACAGATTATGTGATTGAAAATAATGAAATCGAGTTATGTGATGAAATATTGGATGCACCATTAGGAGTTGTTTTCGACATATTATTTGGAAGCAATGATACATCTTTTCAAAGCAGATTTATTGAATCTCAAAATGGATCTGAAATTTCAGAATTGGAAAAATTTTCCCCTGTAAATGAAAATGAAACTACTTTAGAAAGATCATACACTTACAGAAAAGCTCTTGGATATTCTATTGGACCAAAGTCTACAAAATGTGAAGTTAGAGAAACTATCGAGAATTTTGACTTAACTGATCATATTGTAGTATTAAGCACGACTGTTACTCCGGATGTACCTCTGGGTAATTCTTTTGCTGTTAAAACTAGATATTGCTTTTCTTGGTACGAAGAAAACAAAACTAAATTAAGAATGTCATACTTTATAGAGTGGACTGGAGGATCTTGGATCAAAAGTGTAATAGAGAAGCAATCTTTATCTGGCCAAAATACCGCAACTAAAGCACTTACAGACTCTTTAAAAGAAGAAATAGAGAAGTCAACTTACTTAACAGAAGGCTCGAAAATTAAAGAAGAAGTTTTGGTTGAAAAACCAGTCAAAGAAGAGAAAGTTGTTCAAGAAAACTTGTCACAAAAGATTGAAGTTCCTGTTAGCAACCAACCATATTTGAGTAAATTTATCAAGAACAATATTGTATACATTTGCTACTTTTTTTTAACTTCTTTGTTATTGATATTATTTTTACAATTGAAAATGTTCCGCTTAGTCAAGGAGTCTAACGATTTAATGAGAGACCAAATATTGATTAATGCACAAGTCTTACACATTATTAATGCTATCACAAAGGAATCTGGAATTGAATATAAAGGTACTGATAAAATTAGTATTGATCAAGAGAGTTCAAGCTTGTGGTCATTCGTGCAAGATAAGCACAATAGGAAGTTGAATGAACTAGAAAAACTTGAATATCTTACGTTTCAAATAGGTGCATTAAGAGGTAGGGATTATGAAATTAAAAAAAATAAAGATCGTAATACTGTAAGCGTATTTCGTGACATCAAGAAACAGATTGAAGAGTTCGGTTATCAAGAATTGTTAAATTTTGATAGAATACGAGAAGCATTGATCGAGTTATTATGATCGTAATTATTAATATATACAAGTATTTATTAGTCTGTAAAAAGTTTAACATATTCTTAATTCGCCATCAACATCTTCTGTTTCAGGTCGTTCAATAATGTCAACATTTTCGATAGTATGTACAATTATTTTATCATTATTATCGTTTAATTCGAAAATGAAAATTCCAGATATCATTCTCTCCAATTTCTTATTTTCTCGTGTTAATCCAATCAATCCTGTTGTCAACAGTGTTAAAGTAGTCCCAATTGAATTAGATATAGTTCCATCACTAGAAGCATTACTTAGAATTTTTGCGCTGTCGAATTTTGACCACCTATGGGATCCTAGCTTTGCATCTGACGTTGAATCATAACTGGATATATCGTCATCATCTCCCTTAGCTCCGGATGATAAGTGTGTACATCCTTCTTCACACGTAGTCCAACGTACATATATCTTAGTAGAATTGGGGTGTACACATTGTATATCTGCACCATCTGATGTACGTATTGATTGTATATGTAATTTTACCTTAGGGCTAAGTACAATTGACGTGAGAATCACCTGTAGTGTTTTACACGTGGTATAATAGGATACATATCCTTTTAATACTGGTAAATATGCATTCAATTCATCCATATGGGTTGGACATATTCTTAACGTGATGTCATTTGAAATAATTGACTTTGGTAATGATTTTGTCAATATATTTGGTACTAATAATCTAATTTCATCAATTATATCACCTAAATTAGCTTTCTTTTCGAGCTCCTTTTTGTCTACTTCCTTTCCTTCAGCAGTGAATCGCAACTTCCTAACATCATTAATACGAAAACAGGTTAATCTTTGTTCAATATCAGAGCGTTTAACCATGTCTGATTGATAAATAATTAGATTATTTAACCGTATACTATGAGCAGCACTTTGTATACCTTTCCTTATGATACTGCTTGGAAACCGTGTAACTGAAGGTACATTCTTTAGACTATATGGCATTGAATGGGGCCCAACTGGTTTATGATTTATAATAGTTCGCTTACTGAAAACTCAATTACATATAAAAGGGATCAGCACGTGACAATAATAAAATATGAGACTTTAGATAAAATAATCGAATTGGACTGAAGTGTATTGAATCACGTACTGTATATTGTCATAAATGAAAAGCATACTTAACTAAATAATACAGAATCATAAGAGTTAGATTTCTATTTTAACTAAATAAGTTGAAAATTTTTTCATATATAAGTATATCCTAAAGTGGTAATATGTGCAATATATTCTTCTGATTGCTGTCTTACATGGTTGAGAAACCTTTCAAAGCTGATGGAAAAAAAGGTAAATAGAATGGAGCCGTTCGGGTCAAATTTATTATAAATATTAGCCTGTCAAATTCCACAGGATTTCATCGTAATGTTTTCTTTATTAAATCTTCTAAGATTGATTTTATTTATAAATAATAGAAGTGTAGAATATAATAATATTGGCTGTTATTTTAGTAATATTTTGAATCTAGAAATTCTAAAAGCCTATGATATTTTGCATAGCTTGTTCACAGTGAATCTATTGAGAAAATATAAATCTACACATATTGTCTCTCAACCAATATAGCTGAGAAATCAAAGTAGGGATTTTAAAGGGGATTCAGATAAAATATATAGGAAAAAAAGAAATTTGAGAGTAGAACAGACAAGTTTGTAGAGTGTTCCTTAAGTTCGTGGATATATGTTACAAATCTTGCTTATATAAAAGAAGTAATGCAAAAATATTAATTATTATTTAAGTCTTACAAGATTTCCAGAATCTTATACTAATGCAAATAGCTATTTTCAGAACAAATTAGTTTTTCATGATATTAGCTAGTATGACCCTTTTCTGAAAAAGGATCTATTTGATGAGGATATATCGGATTGTGATTCTTTTTGACTTCATTTCCGTTCATCAGGTCCTCATTCAGATTTAATAATGATGGATCATTTTCATCATTTTCGTTTTGACCTGTACGATCTACATTTTGAGGGAATGATGATGAATAGCTATCATAATTCCCGATATTTCTATTCTCGTCATCTTCATTTTGAAGTACCAATGAAGGATAATTTCCATAGTTAAATATATCACCATCCTTTATTTGACCACAATTTTCATTTTTAAGACTATAAGTATCAATATCAAAAATCTTATCAAGGGATTCAAAATCTCTCATTTTATGTGCATCATTGTTTTCAGCATCAGACAATCCGAAATCTATTAATGAAATTTTACCTGAAACGGACACATGAATATTCGGTATTCTAATATCATTATGACTAATCCCCAAACTATGTAGTTCTTTGATTCTTGATTTGATGGCACTGTATACTTTATCATTATCCCATTTCTCCTCTGGTAATTCTTCCCCCAAATATTCAAATATATGCATTAGATGGTCATATAGGCCATTCCAGTATCCAGAGGCAAATAGTTTTGGAAAATGAGATGCGTATTGCGAATTTGCAATCATTTCATTAATTTTTAGTTCATTAAAGAATACATCATAGTATTCACCCTTCGTAGGAGTATCTAAGTATATCAAATCATGCATTTCCCATGACCGGCTGGAATAGTGATACAATTTGACAAATACTTCTGATGGGAGTTGTACTCCTAGACTAGGATAACATTGGGGTGCATTGTATATTACCCGACAAATAGTATTTCCCTCAATAACTCTACTCTCATTTCCATTGGCTTCTTCTTGGAGAACATATAAGTTTGATTTCCCTCCTTTCTTTGCTGGCACTTCCTTCTCCCCAAATGGATCAACTCCCTTAATTCGTCTTGATATTTCACAAAGTGGCCCCAACTTCTCTTTTGTAGTAGATAACTCAGTTAAATCTTTATGAAAGAATCCTGCTATTGCAGATCTCAAAGTAATCCCATCAGCAACAGTTTCTGGGTCGTTAATAATATAGTAATCGATAACCATTTGGTCATCTATGAAATCATATTGAAAGAATCCAGAGAAAGTTTGATAATCTGATATAAAAACCCTGTCTGTACCGCAAAGAAATGCATCAAGAAGATACTTTCTTAGTACTAAGGCGAACGCTGCCTTTTCTGACCATTCACCGAGTTCAAAAGCGGGTGCAGGTGTTCGGGATTCTAATTCATTATGATCATTTAAGAGATCCTTGTATTCTTGTATAGCGCTTTTTAATTTCTCAAACCCTTCCGTTAATTTGTAAGCTACCGTTTTAATATCACCTAAAGCGAAACAAGCATCAGGATATCGGAAATTTGTAGAACCGGGGAAATTAAATAAATGGGCTACGTCAGGTTTTATCAGTTTCATTCTATAGAAAGGTGGCTTGAAAAGTGACACTTCTCCAAATTTTGACTGTTTTTTACCGTAAATTCCATGATAAATAACTCGAAGTGGAAATATTACTTCATTAAAATAAGTTTGTATAAGCTGTTCGTCATTCATAGGATCTCCTTCTGGATACATATACTCGTCCAAGGGAGAAGAAAGTTGAACAGTTTTTACTCTAATAGCGTAATCGAGCGGAGCAAGGTACCTATTGATAAATTCTTTGGGCTTTATCTCTCTAAATTCAGCTTTCGTTAACCCATTAGTAATAAAAATATTTGGTCCCATATCAGGCATCTTTCCTATCGAGAAAGAAGCAGCACTTTTTTTCACAAGTTTCACTGAAGTTGCTATTGGTGCGTCTGGCAGCCTACCAAACCTTACTGGGTGGGTATCCAAGAGTACTCTGGTATGAAGTAGTTTATCTAAAATAATTTCGGAATATACCTCAGGTTTTCTTCTAAAACATTCAGTAGATGGGTCATCAGATATAATATCGTTACTTATTCTCTTCGAGAAATACATAATGTTATATTTAGGTACCTATAATTTGTGCTTTTCTGATAAATAAATGTTATCTATACTTTTTTTAGTATGTTATCCTGCACATTTTCAATAGCTAGGAATCGAGACTTTTAAGTAGATGTTTTAAATTAATTTTTTATTTTATTAGACATAAAACATTAACTGTAATATAACAGCTATGGTAAATAGCTACATTTAAAATAAGAGCTAATTCACCCAGAAATTATTAAGAGCTGAAAATATAAATGTCGTCCATATAGGGATATTATACTAACTTAAACCGCGTTAAACGACTATTTAACAAAACTAGAATATATAAATTAATTGGTTTATTTTTGTTCGTTGACGTCTAATGGGGTTAAACGCAAGTATGGCTTGATAATTCTGAACTTTGGGAATAAAGTCTTAGCTTCTTCGTTGGAAACAGTTGGGTGAACAATGACATCATCACCTGGAACCCAGTTAATTGGGGTAGTAACTCTATATTTGTCACCAGTTTGTAAAGAGTCAATAACTCTTAAAACTTCAGCAGTGTTTCTACCAGTAGAAGCAGGGTAAGCTAAAGTTAATCTGATCTTCTTCTTTGGGTCAATGACGAAGACGGATCTGATGGTGAATTGAACACCCTTGTCATCAACGTTAGAAGCATCTTGGTAGTCAATCATATCATATAAGTTGGCGATCTTTCTTTCTGGGTCGGCAATAATTGGGAAAGATAACTTAGAACCGGTGATTTCATCAATGTCCTTAATCCAGGCCTTGTGAGATTCGGTACCATTAGCAGATAAACCAATCAACTTAACACCTCTTTTGGTGAATTCTGGTTCTAACTTGGCAAAAGCACCTAATTCAGTGGTACAGACTGGGGTAAAGTCATCTGGATGGGAAAATAAGACAACCCAGTTGTCACCAATGAATTCGTGGAATGAAATTGGACCGTTAGAGGTTTGAGCAGTGAAATCTGGAGCAGTAGAGCCTAAACGTAAAGTAGCCATTATTACAATTGAGTATGAAGCAATTGACTTTTGGAAAATTTATTCATATCAGAAACTGTGTCGTTTAAATAGTAGTTATATTATGGTTGATCACCAATTTGCACGTGCCATGATTCTACATTTTCCAATTATTCTATAATATGTTGCATATCCTCAATATGAGGAAGTCACATGTTCTGATGTTGTGGAACAATCGCAATGATTAGATAACTGCTAGAAGTTACCATTACGTAGTTGGAAGAGATTAGAACAGACACGAGATCTGAGAGCCCATGATACCATGAATATTCCACATTTGACTCCGATATTTTGCAATTTCTCATTTGATTGACAACCTGCATTCATAAGGCTGTTTGCTGTTCCTTCTTACGTGTATGCAAGCTTCTTCATCATACATATTTTCTTTCACGGGGAGCACATATAGGCTATGTGAGGCGAAACCAATTTTTGCATAATAGGAAATACTTTTTATTTAAATTTAGTGTTTTCATGTATTCGAATATGCTGGCGCGGGTTTGATTGCATTCACTTCGCAACAGTGTATTGGATATCAAATTGCCACATTCGTGCGCGATATATTTAACTCAACATTTCTTATCTCATGTGAAAATGTCGTATTCAGCATAAGCGACAAATTTATGTCTAGAGATATTTTACTTAAGTATACTCTATAAAAGTTACCTGGATGGCAATAACACATCATGCTCTACATCTTCTGCATCCAAATCAACACCAAAATCACCCAATGACTCGCCTAAGTCATTTATCCATTCTGATCTTTTCATGTTTGCTCTTGGATCTAGTCTCTTTCTCAATGTCTTCAAATCCGAGAGTTGAATATTATTCAAGTCAACATCTTCTCCCTCCACAAACTCTTGATGTCCACCATCTGGGGGCCATGGCAACCCCAATTGATCATCGTCCATATATTCACTTTTCTCGTAATGGTGTCCGTCAGTATTTGGGCCACCCCAAGGAATTAGCCACATCCATGGATAACCGCATGCATTAACAGTATTTTTCCAAAAGCCTAAGTCATATGGAAAAATCATATCATCGATTGTAAAATTCTTAGGCACGATTGAATGCAGATCATCACTCCCCTCTCTTGGATCGTCTTCTACTTGCTCAAAATAACGAGCATCTTGGTTCCATGATTTGAGTTCCGGCATGTTTTTCCCATGTAAATTGAAATAGTTCTTTCTGATTTGAAGCCATATGCTCTCCTTATGTAATTGTGATTCTATTCTTTCTTGTTCCCATACTTCTATTTGCGACATCCCTTTAAATGACATGTTGATGAAACAGCGCACGAATAGAATAAACACAGAGACCATTACAAAAAAATCAAGTGGAATGAACAATATCACAGCAACCATTTCCTTCTTATCTATTAAATACGATGGCAAATCGCTATCTCTGTAATATGCCATAGCTCTTTGTATCAACTGTACAAGCACATAACCGGTTGTAAAAATCACCCACACTAAAAAGCGCAAGAAATGAGGGAGATTACCATGACCAACACAATTATATGTCCACGGACAATGATGGTCCATCTTTAAAACACATCTGTTGCATGTTTTGCAATGATGACTTCTTTCAGGTTTATAGTTTTTGCATTTCTTACACCATCTTTTCCATTCTCCTTCTACAGGCCGAAATTCTTTCTCTGGCCCTCCTGGATCCTTCAAAATTGCAATTATATAAGATATCCACACCATACTAAGATAAAATTGGAACCATAATTGGTCTTTTTGGCTCATGTGTTGTCTAAACACAAAATAATGAGAACCATAACCTATACCACCGATCAAAAGTGATGGTATCTAAATATTAGTACCCGATCCGAAACTCATATTCTTAATTATTATACATACTATTATACCAAATATAGGCCATTTTAGTTTAACTGCCATGAGTATAAATGAGTTCACTAATTCTTCTACATTCTAATCACAGTTGATACAAGAGGGCTGCTTTTTGATTTGATAGTTACACAAAACTCTCACAATTCTTCAGTGCGGTGGCGATCGAAATAGAATAGTTAGTTATTGGAATAGTGATCTTCTATTTTATAATAAAGAGTATAGTAATTATAAAATGGTATGTTTGAAGTAATACTATGAATCTATGAATTGATTAACTAACATATGTTTAGACTTCCATTGGAACTGGGTACGATTTGTCAAATAGTGTTTTTTCTCCAGGTATGTATTGAAGATTTATTTTGCCAAAATTCAAAGAATTTAGTACTAACAAGACAACCAGATGGTAGAAATTTCCAAGTGGAATATGCCATGAAGGCTGTGGAAAATGGTGGTACTTCAATTGGTATCAAATGTAAAGATGGTATAGTGTTAGCAGTAGAAAAGATCATAAATTCTAAACTTTTAGTTCCAGGCAGAAATAAGAGAATTCAAACAATTGATAGACATATTGGTGTTGCATATTCTGGACTTCTTCCAGATGGACGTCACTTCGTGAATAGAGGTAGGGAAGAAGCTCAATCATTTAAATCCACATACAAGACCCCGGTATCTGTTCCACATTTAATGGACAGATTAGGAATCTATGTCCAGAACTATACGTGTTACAATTCTGTCAGACCATTTGGTGTAGTTTCTATTGTAGGAGGTGTTGATGATAATGGTCCTCATTTATACATGATCGAGCCAAGTGGAGCTTGTTGGGGTTACACAGGTGCTGCCACAGGTAAAGGTAGACAAGCGGCCAAGTCTGAATTAGAGAAGTTGAACTTCGAGGAATTAACTGTCAGAGAGGGTGTCAAGGCTGCTGCTAAGATCATCCAACTTGCTCACGAAGATACCAAAGATAAAGATTATGAATTAGAAATTTCCTGGGTTTCAAAGGAGGAGACCAATGGGTTACACGAGTTTGTTCCTGAAGATCTTTTGAAAGAAGCTATCAGGTTAGCAGAAGAGGAAGAAGAAGAGGAAGAAGATGAAAATGCCATGCAAGAATAATTATGAATTACAGTCTACTTTATTAACAATTTACAAAAAATTAGAATCACTTCATTTATCCATCATATTATTACAGAATTCCACTAACTAGATATGTAATAGATATAATATAATTGTGTTTGTAATTTGTAGTTCCATTATTGGTTTCATTTCTACGAAGGTCCTGTATCTCACGCGGTATGGAATTTTTTTAGAATGGGTTTTATCTAAAGATAAACAAAAGTGTTAAAACAATTCTGAAACAGATCTGAAGCTAAATTTCCATTAATATCGCATGGCCTTCGTTAATATGGAATATTCATCTGAGGAGGCTGAAGATCTGTCTGTTTCGAATAACTTTACCTTTACTGAAGGGGGAATTGACAAAACCATTCCAGATTCCCCCAATGTTGATCTGGGGAATAAAAGCTACAACTCAACGGCTTCTAGTCCATTTATAACCAATCCTGAAATGATGACCATAGATAAAGGTACAGAGTCTATTATTGCTAAAAGTGATAGGTTTGACGATTCTGATCCGTCTATTAACATGGATCAGAGTATTATGAGTTTACGAGAATCATTGAAGAGCCTTAAAATAACACAGCCTAATACAAGTTCAATAGCCACTACACATACTTCTAACGAAAATCATAGAATGCCCGAGAAATCTTTCACAATGAATAGTGATATATCTGGGTTTAATTTCACGAATAACAATAATGAAACAAAATACCTAAATGATTTAAAGTTGAGAAACTCCACAGGAAATCATAAACAAGTCAAACCATGGCAAAACTTTAGGACGTCAACAAAAGGCTCGTATCAACTACAAGCATCAAAAAGCTATAGGGGACACAATTCGGTAATATTTGGACATACAAGTCCAATTAAAAATGGAATGCTAAGCCAAGAAGCCTCATCATCTCTAGCAAAAATAGACGAACTTAATAAAGAAATAACAGGTTACAAAATACAAATCAAGTTTCTCAAACAATTTTTACAAAGACTAATGGACCAGAATCCAGATAACCACCAATCAAATATCAATTTCGACGATCTCAGTAGTTTGCAGAATATTGAAGCATTTCCAGAATTAAATGGTAACCATAGTATTAGTAAATTAAAATCAGATTATGATACTCTATTGCAAGAATATAATGAAATTTATGTTCTTAATGAAGATTTATACAAGAATTTGGAACAATTTCAAGGCAGCCTAGGTGAAATGGAACAGAAATTAACAAGTCTTGAGAATTACCTCTCTAGCTGTACTTATATATCCAATGAACTTTTGCATTTATTAGCTACAGATGAATTTACCGAAGAACATTCTTCAATAGCACTTCAAAGATGCTTGGATGACTCTCTGAAATTAGATGTCAAGCTACTAGCTGTGAAACTTGAGATTGGTAAGATTTTGGAACAGCATAAGGCAAATCTTGATGACAAAGAAAAATCAACAAAATATATAGAGCTAACAAAGGAGCTTATATCTTCTTTCGAAGATATTGTTAATGAATTTACACATTATAAAAACGAATCTATGAAGTTAGAAGCCGATCTATTGCAAGATGAAAAACATACTAGAGAATTACAAATGGATCTTGAAAGTATGAATTTAAAATTTAGTAATATTTGTGATCAAATTCAACTTCCGAATAATTTCACCAGCTCTCCAAATGTGACAGAAGAAAATTTATCAAATACCAAATTTCCTGTAAGCAAAACTGAGTTAACTACTCAGGATGAGAAAAGCATGTCAAACATTCCTGAATCTACACCCAAGGATGAATTAAGGTTCAGAGAGTCAATCTCCGAGGAATTACTACAGACACATAAAGATTTCAATGACTTGAGCGAAGAATTTAACAAGCTTTCGGAAAAATACCGTAACCTAGAGGGCAATAGTTCAAAGGCCATATCAAGTTTAACTTCTCAGTTGCAAGAAAAGCAACGCGAGCTTAACAAATTGCATGCTGATATGAGAGTGGACAGCAATATTAAGCAAGACTTAGATATTGCTGTAGAGAAGCAGAGGATCCTTAAAGCAGAAAAAATAAGACTTGCGTATTCTTTAGAAGCATTAAATAAAGAAAAAGTTTCTATGCAAACTACAATAAAAAATTTGACTGACAAAGTCACATCTTTAACCATAGATAACTCAAACAATGACTCCGAAAATAATTATAAAAAGCAACTAAGTACTTTGGAGTATCGTATTGAGGATATTTTGCTATATGATATTCAAAAATTTCAAAAGTTATTAAAGTCTTTCAATAAAATTGCTGACGATAGATCATTAAAGGAGCCTAGTAAGAAGGTTGAATATTTATTTAAGAAGATATCAGACTCTTCAGACAAGATTCAATATTTAAAATTAGAAGATTACAATCTGATCAAAGATTACCACAAATCAGTTTTTGATTACTTCACTCGCGCAGTCGATATTTTAGTAAATGACCATGTGAAGCTGCTACTAAGAGAAAGCGATACCGCATTTGAAAACAATGCCTATGTTGCTAAGTTGCATAAGCGTATTGATGATTTAAATAAACATAATGAAGCTCTCACTAAGGAAGTGGAATCGCAGCCACAAGACTTCTCAGCATCTCCAAGATCAAAGTTAAGAATAGAAGAATTAAGTAATAGATGGAAGGCCGAAAGAGAAGCAAGAGTGTATGAGAACAAAGAAGCCCAAAAGAGACTTAAAGAGTTGGAGCTAGAGAATGCTAGACTTAAGTCAAGTTTGAATATATAAATGTATATAGCGATTTGAATATTACACAAAATCATATCAATGCGTACAAAAATTTTTCAACGCTAAAGAATGTTTCTTAAATATAATTGTAATTAAAGAATATTAATATCAAGGATGTCTCAAGAATACGCAGAAGATATTGATATTGATATCAATTTAGACGATATTGATTTCTCTGACTTAGAAGCTAAATACTCAGTTAAGTCTGATTTAGGCCTTGATAAATACGTTATTGTCGATGGGGCCCCAATTGCACCTGAAGCTAAAGTTCCTATTTTAATTAAGGTTTTAAAGAAGTTACTTAATACTGTTGGTGAAGTAGTTGAAGGAGATGAAGGTATCTACATGCCATTAGAAGGTGGAAAGTCAAAGGGATATTTGTTTGTCCAATTCAAGACAGCTGAAATGGCAGACGCAGCTATCAAGCAATTACACGGTAAGAAATTAGATCAAAAGCACAGATTATTAGTCAACAGATTACTGGATATTGAAAAATACGGTGCAGAAGGAAATGTTCCAACTGATTTTGTTGAACCAGAGATCCCACCATTTAAGAGCCATGGTTACATTAAATCTTGGTTACAAGATGAACAAGGTCGTGATCAATTTGCATTACACTTTTCTGAAACTGTAGGTGCTTACTGGAACAAGAAGAAGAATGACCCAGAACCAGTAGTTGAACCAAGAAAGGGCTTTACATCAAAATATGCTAAATTTTCTCCAAAGGGTAAGTACTTATTCTCTATTCATCCACAAGGTGTTCAATCATGGGGTGGTGATGGTTTCCAAAGTATTACTAAGTTTATACATAACCAAGTTCGTCTTATTGACTTTTCTCCAAACGAAAAGTTCTTGGTTACTTTATCTCCACTTCCTATTACCTATCCAGACAATCCAGCAGAACAAGCTCATTTCCCATTTGGTCCAGAAAGTGAAGGTCATAAGTTAGTTATCTGGAATTTGGAAACTGGTGAACCAGTTAGAACTTTTGCTTTACCACCTCATTTGGAAGGACAAAAAGATATGCCATGGCCACTTGTTAAATGGTCTCACGATGATAAATACTGTGCTCGTCAAGGTCCAGGTGCTTTAGCCGTTTACGAAACACCATCTTTCCAATTAATAGATAAGAAATTAATCAAGATTGAGGATATCATGGATTTCGAATGGGCTCCAGCTGGTGTGCATCTTTCTGGTTCTAGATCTGAACATGGTGAGCATCTCTTATCCTACTGGACTCCTGAAAGTAGTAATCAAACTGCCAGAGTTGCTTTAATGCAAATTCCATCTAGACAAGTTCTCAGAACTATTAACTTGTTCCAAGTTAGTGACTGTAAGATGCACTGGCAAGACGAAAGTAAATTCTTATGTGTTAAAGTTGACCGTCATACCAAATCTGGTAAGACTGTTTTCTCTAATTTAGAATTCTTTAAGGTCACTGAAAAAGATATCCCAGTTGAAAAATTGGAATTAAAGGACGTTGTTGTCAATTTCGCTTGGGAGCCAAGATCAGAAAGATTCGTTACTATTTCTAGATTGGACGATGGTAGCATTAATCCATCTATTCCAAAGAACACTATTTCTTTCTTTGCTCCTGTTACCCAAACTAAAGGCAGAGTTTCAAGTACTAACTACGCTAAGATTGCTGAGTTCAATGATAGACATTCTAACACTGTTTTCTGGTCTCCAAAGGGTAGATACATCGTGGTTGCAACCATTGCTAAGACTAACGGCGAGTTAGAATTCTTTGATGCCTCCTTTGAAGAAGACAAGCCAGTCACAAGTAACAAGAAGACTACTACTACTGGTTCAGTTAAATTATTGAGATCAGAGAAATTTGGTGGTATGACAAATCTTTCCTGGGATCCATCAGGTAGATTTGTTGCTGCCTGGTCTTCTATTTGGTTACATAGCATTGAAAATGGTTACAAGTTGTATGAATTTACTGGTAACCTCTTGAGAGACGATGCTATTGATCACTTCAAAGAATTTATCTGGAGACCAAGACCAGCTTCCTTATTGAATGCTGCTGACAGAAAGAAGGTTAGAAAGAACTTACGTGAGTACAGTGCTCAATTCGACGAAGCTGATGCCATGGAAGCTGACGCAGCTACTCGTGATGCCATTTTGGCTCGTCGTAGAGCCTTAGAAGAGTGGAGAGCTTACAGATCTAACTATTCTGACCAGGATTACAAGAGCAACGATGTCCAAGCTGAAATCATTGAAGAAATCAAGGAAGAAATCATTGAAGAAAAGGAAGAAGTCGTTGAATAATTGTACACTTAGACTCATATTTTTATACATCTCATAATAATTGATTTTAATAAATATAATAACTATATCTATATTTTATATATACAGTAGGTATTGGCCGTTAGCCAGTGTTATAGCTTGTTTTAGACAGCCTTAGTACGTAATTGTAATCCGTGCCATTTAGCGATCTCTTCTTTGAGAACTTCGTTAACAAGTCTATGCTGTTTAATCATCGGAATTCCTTTAAACTTTTCACTTTCAACTAAAATAGCAAACATAGACCCACAACCTCCTGAAACGTCTTTTACTTCTAAATTTTTTGGCTGGAAATGGCCATCTAAAATATCATAGATCTTCTTTTCGTAACTGTCCATTGGTGTCTGTTCAGTAGAATATAATCTAAAACGAGTGAGATTAGCTACCATAGGAGTTCTAGTTATCCCTACACGAGAAACGGGGGCTTGTCTACTGAAGATACTTCTTAACATTATTCTATACAAGCAGAAGTATATTATTAGCTAAATAATTCCAAAGTATTTCAAATCAGTATCAGAGATTGTGACACAAAACTGCGACGGCTTATAAAGCTAAAAATCATATTGGATCACGAAAGTTGCAAACATCAATTAATTAACCTATGTCACAAGTCTCCATACGAGTTGTAGTATGTGGAGATGATTCAGTTGGAAAGTCATCTCTAATAACCACGTTGGTAAAAGAGACATTTGTTGCTAATATTCAAAACGTTTTACCACCGATCACTATATCAAGAGAAGACTATGTAAATAGTATCACTGAATTCTTATCTGATGGGGAGCTGAGTATCAATAATGATATGCCCGGAGTAGGTAAATCAGCATTAAGTGGATATAACGAGAAAACTCATATTCCTGAGTCTATTCCTCAAACTACAGTTATTGTTGATACTTCATCATCAGATCTTCCAAATCTACAAAAAGAATTAAAGAGAGCAGATGTTATCTGGTTGGTCTATTCTGATCACTATACCTATGAAAGAATCTCGTTGCACTGGATGACAATGTTTCGGTCAATGGGAGTTAATTTGCCAATTGTGTTATGTGCCAATAAGTCAGATTTACTGTCAAATTATACCTCGAAGAAGGCGCAAAATTCAGAAGAATTTGTTCCTTTGATTAACGAATTCAAAGAAATAGAGGCATGTATCAGATGCAGTGCAAAGACTAATTTTAATGTAGTTGAAGCGTTTTATTTATGCCAAAGAGCAATTACTCATCCAATTTCTCCGTTATTTGATGCAAAAGAAGGTAATTTAAAGCCAGCAACAGTATCAGCTTTGAAAAGAATATTTTTCTTGTGTGATAAAGATCAAGATGGATATTTAAATTATGAAGAATTTTCTGCTTTGCATGTCAAATGTTTCCACAAGCCATTCTCTATTGTCGATTTCAGCAAGATAATATCCGCAATAAACCATATTATATACCCAGATAATACGGAGAGTACACAGGGTATATCTGAAGATGGGTTTATACTTCTAAACAAAATATATGCAGAAAAAGGCAGACATGAAAGTATATGGGGAATTCTTCGTGCATTTCATTATACCAACTCTTTATCATTAACCGATAAGTTCTTGTATCCTTACTTGGATGTGAATAAGAATTCAAGTGTAGAATTGAGCCCGTTGGGATATAAGTTCCTTGTTGATTTGTTTATAAAGTTCGATAAAGACAACGATGGTGGACTCAATGAAGAGGAACTATCTAACTTATTTAGGCCAACGCCTGGAATACCACAGCTATGGCAACAGTCGCATTTTCCTTCTTCAATTGTTCGTAATGAAGAAGGTTATGTTACGTTGCAAGGATGGTTGGCACAATGGAATCTTACCACATTTTTAGACTATAAGACAACATTAGAATATTTTGCATATTTAGGTTTTGAAGAAGGAAGTTCAATAAAGTCTTTGAAAATAACAAAGCAGAGAAAGAAAAGACAAAGACAAGGAAAATTTTACAGGCTGTCAGTCAATGATCGTAATGTATTTAATTGTTTTATCCTAGGCTCACCTAGTTGTGGCAAGAGTTCTCTTATTGAGCTGTTTTTAAGAGGCTCCTACAGTGAAACATATTCTCCTACCATACGACCAAGAATGTGTGTGAAAGATATCGAATTAAGAGGAGGAAAGCAGTGTTATCTTATTTTGGAGGAGTTGGGTGAATTAGAGCCAGCAATATTAGAAAATAAAAGTAGATTAGACCAATGTGACGTAGTATGCTATGCTTATGATTCTTCAGATCCTGAATCTTTCCAATATTTAGTTAATCTACGCGAGAAATATGGCCATCTTGATGAAATTCCTTCAGTTTTCGTTGCCCTAAAAGCTGATCTCGACAAGCAACAACAACGTTCAGATGTGCAGCCTGAAAACTATACTAGAGATTTATTCTTGAGTTCTCCTTTACATATATCCTCTGCTTGGCCATCTTCTTTACATGAGTTATTTATCCAGCTTGTGGATGCTGCGAAACTGCCTAATACAGCTACGCCTGGTTTAGAAAAAGAGTCTCAAATAGCAAATCAAGAAAATATTAAACATATAGTGATGGCAGGTGGTGCCTTGACAGTTATGACCCTAGTATCGATCTGGATATGGAGGGGCTCTCTACAGAGCTCTAGGATGTAGTTTGGTATAACATTTGATCAGGTCTTGCATATAATAAATAATTTTTTTTTTTTGCGCAGCTCATCTATCTACAAATTGAAAATATTATACTAGCACTATATTTGAAGAACCGATATTAGTTATGTCTAAAGAAGAATATAAACCTGTCACTGTTGATAAGCCAATCCCAAACACTTATGATTTGGGTAACTTGGCTACTTTTGACACTAATCCTTTAGATAACGAAAAGTTAAACGGTGAAGAACGTGAAAAATACTTAACCTCAGTTACCAGAGACAATGTACAATTATTAATCAATCAAATATTATCATTACCAGTGAAGACCACTACTGATACCCAAGGATCATCTACAGGACAAAACTCCACTATGACTTTGATACAGTTACCAGTACCAACTACTCCGTTACCAAGAGAAAAGGCCATTCCTAAAGCTAAACCACAAACTAAATGGGAACAATTTGCAGCTAGAAAGGGAATCAAGGCTAAGGCCAAGGAAGGAAAGATGGTCTATGATGAAGCTACTGGTGAATGGGTTCCTAAGTGGGGTTACAAGGGTAAGAATAAGGAGTTGGACAGTCAATGGTTAGTAGAAGTTGATGACAAGGTTAAAAACACCGAAGAAGAATTAATTGATCCAAGAAAGTTGAAACGTGACGAAAGAAAGAAATTGGTCAAGAAGAATGAATTACAACATAAACGTAATTTGAAGAATGCTTCTAACTAACTGAGTTAATATATCGAAAAAAATATAGTTAATCCGCTTAAATTGCAACCAATTTCTTACTTAGTCTGCCACACACTCCTTAACCTTTGCATATGTATACTCCTTATGATATTATCATATATATACTTATATAATTTGTACATTTTAATCCAGAGATAAATTATTCAGAGTAATACTCCCATCACCTTATTCCTGTATATACCCATTTCATCTCCATTTTAAAATTATGAGGCTAAGATGAAGATAGTCAAAGAAATATTGCAATTTACAAGACAATGAGTGACGATTACAATCCTGATCAATATCTCCCAACTATAGACGTATGAATTCCCAATTTTTGTGTAAGAAAATGTTTTCCAAAACATTTACTAACTAAATAAAGGCTATATTAAGTGTTGCAGATTTGGAGCAAATAACGGTGAAGAAAATAAGAAATGCTTTACAAGAACTATTTGGCATAAACCTTCAACCACACAAGGTATGTTTGAATATACATTATTTCAGAGGATAACTACTTACACATATACAGAAAGAGATTAATGAGGTTATTTTAGAAAGATACTATGCTCTTCTAGATAAAAGAGAAGATGAAGATATTTCCACCAAAGAAAGACTACAAGAGATATCCAGAAAAGACGCATTGCTAGCTGCCCAATTACTGAAATCTAGTGACAATAGACCGGCGAGAAAAGCTAAAAAGAAAGCTGCAAAGAACACAAAGAAACTGGACGGTCCACCACCAAAATCTGGATTTAACAAGGAAATGGCACTTTCTTCAGTACTTCTGGGGGTTATAGGTGTTGAGAAGTGTTCTCGGCCTCAAGTTGTAAAGCTCTTATGGTCATATATAAAAAGTAACAATTTACAGAATCCAGCTGATAAGAGACAAATAAATTGCGACGAGAAACTACAGAAGCTTTTCAGCAAAAGTACGTATATAACGGCCCACCTAACCTCATTGTGACCTACTAACTTCTTTTAGAACTGGTGAATGCTTTTGAAATGAACAAAATCTTGAGCAAGCATATATTTAAGC
This sequence comes from Schwanniomyces sp. yHRVM31, assembly GCA_030462985.1. NCBI lineage: Eukaryota > Fungi > Ascomycota > Pichiomycetes > Serinales > Debaryomycetaceae > Schwanniomyces > Schwanniomyces sp. yHRVM31. The sequence goes on from JAKVQU010000020.1 coordinate 109,461, forward strand.
CCGATGAAATTGCTGATGAAGTTAATGATCTTGAGTCTTCTGAGTAAAATAGACAAGTACTTGTCTTTCTTTATTTGTATTATATAACTAAGTAATTTACATTATTTGCATAGAATTCAAATATTGTATTAGTAAATCTTCACTAAATTTTGTTGTGGTTCCTGTCAATCATAATCGCAGATAATCACACGCCACTTTAAAATATACAATCGCGGTTGAAATCATAAACAAAAATAGTAGTGACGTAGAGTCTTATAATATAGCATAGATATGCTGTTGAGAAGTAAAGATAGCGGTGGTGGAACTCGAAGCATAGCTTCTAATTCTATAGTCGCAGATAGTGCACTTTATGAAATAGATATCAATAAGCTTTATGAATGCGTATTAAAGATCATTATATTGGAGTATCGAAACGAAGCCAGATTCAGAATTCCAATTAAATCGCCAACATCACTGGGATCCACTTCTTCTACAAGCACAACAAGCTCCAATAACGCTTCTGGATATGCTAAATATTACAAGAGCTCCTCAGTAGACGATTCAAATGAGCCTATGTTGCCTTCATATTTGCTCACAGGGTTGGAAAATAGACTTAAACACATTGCATTAAAGAAGGAAGGAACAAATTTAGACGAACTAACAAGACGTTCGCTATTGAGGCTTTATACGGAGTTACTTGATCCTAACTTCAAAGCTGAGATATCCAGAGTTAATAAAACGGAATATTTGTTAATGAAGTTCGTATCGTGTGCCAATAAAGAAATGGTTAAAGTTCAAACAATCCCCCAACACGAAATAAGTGAAGTTGTGTTCAAACAGGCGGGTACGTTTGTACAAATAGTAATAAGTTTAGTAAAGCGTGATAAAGATAGCATTAAATTAATTTCAAAACTTGAAGCGGATAAGAACGCGTTAAAGCCAACTTCTAAAAAATCTTTTGCATCTAATAATGGCATAGTGGAATCAGGTCAATTAGCACAAGCATCATTCCGTGTCTCAGATATGGATCAAGCGATGATAACACTTCTTCAGAATTTATTTTCAGTTGATAAGATTAAGATACAGCAAGATGTTATAAAGTTCAAAGATATTGCACAGCAAAAGACATTACATAAAGACATAGAGCAGATTTTGTTCTACATGAAGAAAGACCTTGGTCAGTTTACGACTACAGATTTCGAATCGGAGGATGCATATGCAAAATGGAAAACAAGAGAGATGGATTTATGCAATTCATTACTTGAAAAGTATCAAGTTCCTTCATCAATGAAGCTAGTATCAATACCGCAATTGCCTTCTGGATATGATTTTTATTACTTTCCACCTTCATCTAAGACCAGATCATATTTTGTGACTTTGACCAAAATGTGCATAAATTTAGATAACAAAGATAAAGTAGAAACGTTTGATGTAAATGAGCCATTATTTTCAAAGAATACCACAAATTTACTTACATTATGTTCTAAATTCTGGAGAATTGATACACCTTCTAAACCTTCACTTTTATATACTGCTGCTCATTTATCAGGTATACTAAGAGACGACTACCAGGAAGAAGCCAATCTCCAGGAGTTAGGTTCCATAAATGTCGAAAGATCTAAATGTGTTCTACATACCTGTAACAGACTTTTGGAAGATAGTAAAGTAGATTTCTTTGATAGGAAATTATGGGCTTTCAAAGACCAAGATCAATGGTCCCAAAATTTGATCATAACTTATAATGAAACATTTTATGCAATAAAGCAGGGTTTGCAATCAATATTCAACAGAAGTGTTAAACCTAAGTTTTCACCTCTATTACAATTTTTAGGTGAGCATATCGAGGCAGACCCACTATTTTTTAAATTAAATGAAGTTGGATTACCTAAGAAATGGGAGAAGAAATTAACGAAAACAATCCTTAGAGCTTCTGAAAAGCGCTATACCGAATTGTTATGTAATTTGCCTAGAGATGATACATTAAATATAGTTCATATTCTAGACATTTCTGATTCTATTGTCCAAGATGTGAAGATGTTACAAAAGAGATTTAAGCATCCATTATTAGGATTCTTAAATGTTTCAAGAACAGTGGCAGCAGTACTAACTGGTATGTTTGCGGCTGATTCCAAAAATATACTAAAGCACATTTTCACCTATGCAAAGAATAAAAACGAACACATTCCTTATACGGGTGCTCTTGAAGTTTATAAATCACTTCGTGAAATTAGAAGTATTTATAGCCAAGTATCTGAAGAAGGAAGTTCGTTTAAATTCAATCTAGAAAAGTTCTTCTTCCCTTACATTAAATCGTGGGTTATTGAAAGTAGCGAAAAAGTTCGAAGTATTGTTAATGAAGCTATCAATAAAGATAAATACGAGCCGATAGATAACGAGGTAGATGAAAAAAAATACAGCTCATCTGTGTTTGACATATTTGCCATCGTTAAACAGTACCTAAAAATTTTGAAAGATCTTCAATGGGATAATAGTTACCAGTTGGCACAGATTTATACAATCTTATTGAAGAGTATTTCAGACAGTTCAATTCACTACTGTAACATAGTTACCGAAAAAATTATAAAGGAATTAGATGAAGAAGAATTGAAAAAACTTGAAGCACTAGAAAGTAAAAAATCAGAAAATCGAAAAAGTGTAAATTGGTTAGATGGGGTTAAAAATGTTGTATCAAATATACAGAATTACAATAAAATGGAGTTAGAAGAACCTTATAACTTCAAACCAGAAACATGTGTTGCTTTGAACAATCTTTCGGCAATGATGGATCAACTTTCTAAACTAGAAGAAATATTGGACCCCGAAAAGATTTCTAGTACTATTCTTAAAAAAGACCCTTCTGCAAGTAATAATTATACAAGCCATATCTTTTCTTTTAGAGTGGTTAGAGCAGAAAATTTAAAATCTGCAAATTCTTCTGCATCAGGTACTAATATGAAGCCATATGTAACATTAATAGATACTAAAGCAAGGAAAACAATTGCGAAAACACGTTGGATTAATAATACAAATAGTCCAGAATGGGATGAAGAATTTGAATGTATTCTTCCGGCAAAGTCTACCTTGACATTGTCTGTAACAGTATGGGATGAGAAAATTGGTACTCATTCTATCTGTGGAAGAGCTTTGATACAATTAGACCCTCGAAGATTTAAGAATGATGGTATACCACAAGAAATTTTTCTCGATTTAGATTCAGATGGTAGAGTATTATTAGAAGTGGCAGTAGAAAGTGAAAGGCTAGATGCCTTATTCGTTATGGGTAGGGGTCACAGGACCTTGAAAAGATCACAAGAAAGATGCATTAAGCTAATTGTGGAAAAGTTTTCCAGATTTATTCAGTTCTGTTTCTCTAGAAATAATTTGAAATCTATTTGCGGCAATAACGGACAACAGAAACCTACCCAAGAGCAAGTGGATAATGCTATGATGCCATTATATGACTACTTAAATATGAATCTACAAGTATTATCTGAATATCTAATGAAAGATTTGTTAATGAAAGTGATGTTGACGGCTTGGGGTGTTATTATATCTAGCGCTGATAAGCTTATACTACCCAAGCTTTCAAGTGCTAAGACTTTCCAACTTTCTTCGTTAGGTTCCAAATTTTCGAATGGTAATAATTCATCGAATTGGCAATCTGCAGTATCTTCAGCAGTTGCAAATGTAACTAATTCAATGGGAATTACTGGGTTTGGAAAGCAATTGACTAATATAGAATTGGATACTGTTTTCACATGGTTGAATTTCTTATGCTTTGATTTCTTTCATAATGAAGGAAATGGTCCTCCGGTGAAAGATTTGAAGAACGAGCAATATCAAGCATTGTTATTGATTCCAGTCTTCTACGATAGAGATGTTAACTTTTTAAAGCAGGAGGTTGAACGTCTTTCTCCTGCATTTCTTATGATGTTAAGAGACAGAAATAATTTTGATTTGAGAGAAGTCTCTCGTCAAGAAGAAAATAATGGGTCCATTAAGAGATCGTTTAGCAGAGCTGGAAGCATTATGCGCCAGAAAACTATAGTAGCCAATGCTACTGCAAAAGCTAGAGCCAAGGCTGAGAAAGAAGCGGAAGAAGCTAGATCTGATCCAATAGCTGCCCAGGCCCAAGCTGAAGACATAATTTTGAGGCTCTTAGTTCTTAAAGAAGAAATTCCTTACGTTGTTGAGAGAATTGAACAAAGAGAAAAACTTGCGCGCAGTATAGCGACTGAACGTCTTGCTAGAGAGGCTGCCTTAGGAACGTTTTCGAGTATATAACAATACGATAGTTAATATAATATATTTACATACATTAACATTTATTGATACAAATTATTGAAGAAAAACACTAAAAAAAACTAATTTTTACATCACATTTAGGTCTGAGTTTCAGTAATAAACGAAGCTTCGTCCTGGTTAACTGTGGTTTCATCGGTGGTAGTATCATTACCATCTTGATCTTGTTGTATAGTTGTGTCATTATTTTCATGGACTGCTGTGGCATCAGCATCAATTGTATGGTCATTATTTTTGTTTGGGTCACTCATTTCTACGTCTGCCTCTTCTTCGCTCTTATCTTTTCCATCCTTCTCTACTTTAGTCAGATTGAGCTTTAAATATGCACTGGCACCTTCTTTAAATAAAACTTGGACATTATTATCTAATTCTGCAGCAATCTTAACTTCATTTTCATTTAATGTTCTCTTCCAACCAAATTCAGAATCATTAATTAATTTTTTGAATGATTCTACCTTGTCTTCGTGTGTTTTGGTATCTTCAGGCTGCTTGTTAAATGTCATATTTGTCGTGAATCCATCATGGGTACCTTTTTCAAAAAATAAACGGTATGAATTCTGACATACAGACACCTTAAGAGCAGAATTTATAACACCTTCACATTGATCCTCATCGACTTTTTCAATGTAAGATTTCAAAAAAGGCATATTAATCTTCGATATAGGAACACCTTCCGTTGGATAAGACATAAGATAACTGGTTACATAGTAATTGTATTCTTCTTCTGCAGTTTCATGATCATTTATGGTCAAATCATCAAGACTGACGAACTCGATCATAACGGATCTTGCATCATCTCTGAATACAATCTTAAACATGTTTTCATCAACGGACATTAATGACCTCACCTGCAAACGATACAATATTTGTTCCTTTGCTGAAGAAACAGGCTTACCTCTATCAGATTCAAATAAGACCATCATCTCAGAAGTTCTAGCGTCTGTGACCATTGTATGCATGTGCTTAACCATAGCTTGAACAACCTTGTCAACAGTATAAAGTTGATAAGCTTTATTTCTGTAGCCTTGACGTAATGATTCTTCGTACCATTGGTGTTCAATTTCACCCTCAATTAATCTCTCTGCTAACGATAAAACTTGAGAGTAACAATCCCTATCACCTGACATCTCAATTCCCATATCTTCAAGTTGATGTGATTCTAAATTCAAATCCTTTGCAAATTGAGGTACTGTACGGCTTCTGATTTCTTTTCCAACTTCCTCATTAATTGACTTTATATTTTCAAGTCTTTCATATAACGTCCTTAAATGACGAACAAAGACATATATCGTAGTATTACAGAATAAGTTATATTTATCACGCTTAACCGAGTCTTCTCTAACACCGCTTGACTCACCATCTTTCGCAGAACTAGTTTTGATCCATAATTCACTTGATCTTTCGAGGGCTTCGTTTAGTTCAAATTCATCAGAATCATTTTGAGCTCCTGGAGACTCCTGAACTTCTTCCTTTTTGGACTTTGATTGTTTCTTCAAAACATCACGTAATAAATTGTCTTCACGATGACGTTTCTTCGAATTGGCATCGGTACCAGAAGACTCATTATCACTAGAGTTATTATCATTTTCGTTCATGCCCTCGTCACCATTCTTAGAAGCTTCAAGCGAAGCTTTTAATTTTTCACTAGGAATATTGAAAATTAAAGATATAAAGGATTGCAAAAATTGGCTCAATTTCTCACGATCATGTGCAGAATAATTTGACGAGCGATAAATAAAGACATCTGCTAACTTAACGATGTCCAATATGATCCCCATGTCTTCAAATTGATAATGCAATTGTTCTTGTGGCTTTGGAGTTAAAGGATGTAACCTTTTATTCTGCTGCTCAGTTTTAACACTACTTATCTCACTCACGAGCTGTTTAGCTGTCAAAAGCTTCTTATCTGCTTGCTTAAAAGTAAGCCCTAAATGATCCAATGATTTGTGAAAAACTTTTTGCTCCATCTCTCTCCAGACCTTATTCCATTCTCTATGTGATCTCTTCCACTCTTCATCCTTTTGTTTCAAACGTTTCAAGACTATTGGAACTGCTATTGAAGGATTTTCATGTAAAGCGTCAATGACTTCAAAGCCACGTTCTTTATCATAAATTTTTCTGATTACCTTTTTATAAATTGTTTCAGAATTATGACCTAAACCAGCTGGAAGTTTGAAGTTGGCTTTCTGTTCAGGTGACATATTTGCAATCCTATTAGCGATAGTTTCTAAGGTTTGAATAGTCCTCAAATTTGCTTCCATATAATAATCAAATTCCAATCTCTCTTCCTCGATCTTAAAAAGAATTTCTTCATATTGATTTTTACGATGTGCAATGAAACCTGAATCTTCCGATGCCCAAGTTGGATGACCAACCCATTCATCATTCAATACCTCCCAACACATTTCGTCTCTACCTGAACATGGCATGTACGTTTCGGCTTTAGGTAATTGTCTGTAAGAAGGACCATAAGCTTTACATAATGAGAGCTCTAATTGGTGCTTCTTAAACTTTATGTTCTCAAGATATTGGGGTTTCTCTTCATAGCCGACAAACATTTTGAACCAATTAAATAAATCACTATGGGTCTCTCCAATAAATCCTTCAACTCTCTGAACTAAAGTTGCCTTATCAATAATTTCTTGTGAAAATAAGTTCAATATTTTCAAAAATTCGTTGTAAGTTTGCTTATTACCAATGGCCTTTTTAACCTTATCAAAAAAGTTAATTTCCTCCAGCAAAGAAGACGACTTTGCATAAGCATAAGGTAAAACAGGTTCAGGGACTCCAGGTATGAGAGTAGGGTTAGTTTGAGTTGCAACCATACCATTCTTACTAGTAGGACCCTTTCCTTTATATGGCTGTACCCCTGTACGAAGATTTGAGTAGCTCGCTTCTTGGTTATAATTATTTTCATAAGCATATGGCTCTGAGATTGATTTCTTCTTGATGTTTTGATCATTTGCTTGACCCTCAACTTCCATAGGAACACCAGCAACAGGAAAACCTTGAGCATTATGTGCAACATTCTGACCTGGACCTGGTAGTCCAGTTGGTGGTTGAAAACTTCCTACAGGAGGAAGTTGAGATCCTCCACCATTGACACTATAATAGCCATTTTCTCCGATCTGATGTTGCTGTAAATATCCCTGATTACTGGTATCAGGTAAAAATTGTTTAAAATCATCAAGCAAATCCTGAGAATTTGCAAATAACACTGTAACTTGTTCATAAACTTCACTAATAGGTTTTTGTTCACGTTGATAGGTTTGTAAAATTTCTAAGAATTGCTTATAAATATCAGGCTGGTTAGCAAATCTTGTCTTGATTTTATTTACATATGAAATTGCATGATTAAATTCAATTTGGCCACCATTTGCTTGTTGCTCGTGTTCTTGTTGAAGCTGAGCTTCTGGAGACAATTGCAGTTGTTGATGTTGTTGATTGTGAGCTTGTTGCTCCTGTATAGCACTTTGTTGTTCATGATTGCCATTTCCCCAACTGTTAAAATGGGCATTCATATTAGGTCTAGTAGTGGTCCCAGTTGGTGTTGTAACTCTTATAGGATTTGGATCTGATGGATCCAAGGAACATTCAATACGATATCCAGGTGGTAAGAAAGTATTAAATCCCTGAATTAAATTTGGATGGCCCTTGAAGAGCGTTGAAACGCGATCAATAACACCAGGAGTATCAATGCTATTCAATGTTAGTATTAATTTAAAAAAAAAATAGTTATTAAATTAGACATACCTTTGGGATTTGAAATCTTTCATTATATCCAAAAAATTGTTATAAACATCTGCTTGATTGTAAAACTGTATTTTTACTTGATCCAAGTATGACAATGCATCCTTGACATTCAATGGTCTATAAACATTTGTCACAGATGATCTATTAGGTATACCATGTCCAACAGCTTGCTGGGTACTATTCACATCATTATGAACTGGCGGAACATTTGTATTGGTAAGAGGATGCTGTTGGACCGGTGGATTATTTAATCCTAAATTTGATGGCCTTCTTAATTCTTGCTTCTGCCTTTGTTGATCTACCTGTGGTTGCTAATTATATTAGTATCTCGTCTAAAAAAACTTCTCTCCACGAAACCACGTTCAAATGGAGTATATTTTAAAAAAAATTAACTTACCTGAACAACTTGAATCGACTCAGATCCTGGATTGATTGAAGGAATGTTGAAACCAGGGCCAGGTTGTGGATGACCTGCCCCATTACCTAAACTTGGAAGGCTAGGTAAGGTGTAGAATGGGCCACCTCCTAAATTACAGTTAGTATCTAGAATAGTTAAATCAATCACTCATTATTTACATACCTGTCTCTAATGTGGCTGGTGGTGGTAGTACTGGTGGATGTTGGCGGCTATAAGATGTTAGTATGGAAGTCATGGTGGGTGGGGGAGCAGGTCGATGCCGTTGCAAAAATACACAAGAACATACTTAAACTGTTGTCCTAGAGGACGCTGCTGGTTATTCCAGATATCCTGCTGATTTGTCATGATATTTATTCCCTAGCTGTATAAGTTTCAGATAGATCTTCTGGATTGAACTTTCACTGAATAAAAACTATCAACTGGTTAATTCAATGTAGGATAATTACTCCTGCTCGATGATCTACTGCAATAAATAAATCAACTAGAGTACAAATCTAATTCAGTTAGAATAATCCACTTGATAGACTGGTATCTTGTCATTCACTGCACAACTATGATAAATTATACCATCACAACATCCGACTGGGTAGTCTATTTTGTGTGCCGGGTAATTACTTATCTCATAACCACATACAGGAATGTATCTAAATGAAATATGAGGAGCATTGACTTCTCGAGATTAGTTACCCGTCATTTATCATGCATGAAAGTTTACTGTTTCCTAGTTTGATTAAACACCTCATCATTCAATCACGTGCTAGAGTAAATGGGGAACTATCATGTACAATTTGAAAAAGCATTTATAGTGATAAAAGTCAGGTGATTGTTATCAGGTGATTTGAATATCTTACAAACCCGACGAAATAAAGAGGATCATTGAGTTACTACAAATGCACTGAATAAATACCATCTATCATTATGAATGCCCCAGATAGATTCGAGCTTTTCATCTTACCAGATGGTGTTGACAAGTAAGTAATGGGTTTATTTAGATAAAACTCTAATTTATTTTCAACGAAGCATTACTAACAAAGAAAAAGAATAAAAATAACACCAGATACTAAGGTACCCAACGCAGCATTAATCAAATTTGAAAGAGAGGATCATACATTAGCTAATTTGCTAAGAGCACAATTATTAAAGGATGATAAGGTATTATTTGCTGCATACAAGGTAGAACACCCATTATTTGCTAATTTTGTTTTAAGAATACAAACGGAAGATGACTATTCTCCAAGAGAAGCCTTGAGAAATGCCTGTTCTGGTTTGATTAGTGAATTAGATGTTGTTAAGACACGTTTTAAAGATGAATGGGCGCTTAAATCTTTATTAAATAATGAAGACGGATTCTAAGCCAGATGAATAAGTTATTGGAAATTTTGATGTAAAATATAACAACCACCATGTGTAAGGTGTCATTATCTAAAATGTAAATTAGTTTTAAAAATCATTATAATTGTTTAAAGTTTTTAAAAAAGACAACTTGAATTTCTCTATAAAAATATACTATAGAACTTTTTTCAAAGATGTAGGGTAATAATCTGAAATAATACGTAATGGTAATTGAATTAAATGTTAAAATTGAGAGCGAGTTTAAAATGCAATAATGATACTATAATTCTGATGCTGTTAAAGTACTCGGGATATTCTGTAAGTTTATACTTAAATTTGACCCATGCGTCTAGTTTTCTTTGAAAGCTTTTCTCTTAATTGCTTCCTTGATAGTTGCAATCTTATCTATGCAATTAGGAACATCTGCAGATGGGAAATTTTCTTGCTTTAAAATTAATACTAAAGGATGGGTTTGAGCAATTCTATTTGGTGATATATGCGTAATTGCCAAACCTGATTTCGATATACAAATTTTATGATGATCTTTGAAGTTAAATTGGAAGTTTCCATTAGTCATTTCAAACATAATATAGTCTGAAGTTCTTGAATACCTTCTCAAGAAGACAGTTTCCTTTCTCTCTTCATTTTCACTGACTTTTGACAAATTACTATTCATATACTTTGCAAAGAAATCAACAATTTCCAATTGTCTTTTCGCTTGAGTAGGTGGGTGGCTAGTAGAATTCTCGATACAAGTCCAGCCTTCATTTTCATGATAGATAAGTTCCAAAAACCGATCTGAATTATGAAGCTTCAAGAATGTATTTTTATCGTTAAAGAGAACACCAATATCATCATTGTTCATCTGGTAAGAAAACCCATATTTATTGGAATAATCCACCCATTTAGAGATAAGTGTTGGATTCTCGCATCTTGGTAACTCTAATGCATCAATTGTTTCATGCTTTGAATATTCTAATCTTCTCATATTTTGATAGGTTTCGAAACATATTTGATTAAGTCTCTTGATAGTTGTTGAATAATTGCTATTAAAATTAACCTTTCTAGGCTTGCCTAATTGTGTCGGATCAACCTCTTGATATTTATTCCTGGTATCATTTGGAGATAATGATTGTGGAAGCATTGTCTTTGGTTGTTCAGAGTGTAGGTCAGATCTAAGGATCTCAACTGGGTTCTTACTCTTTGGAGTATAGATACCAGCATTAGCTTTTGTATTGGTAAAATTGATTGCAGATTGAGCTTTGGAGATCTCATTAATACCCTCTGGAGTTGTATTTAAACTTGCTTCTTGTGTCTTATCTGGGAATGGTCCCTTGAACCAGTTGTAGCTTAAGATTTCATTAATTGTTGGTCTATTTAAGGGATTCAAGCTCAATAAATCTTTAATTAAAATTTTTGCATCTTCCGATATTGGCTTGTCTGAAGGAAAAGAATACTCAGTCTTTTTAATTCTCTCGTATATAACTTGAACATCTTTAGCTTGAAATGGAGGCTTTCCGATTAATAAGGCATACATCATAATACCAATTGCCCAGATATCAACTTCAAAACTATGGCCGGTATTTTTACCTCCTAATACTTCAGGAGCAATATAGTTTGGAGTACCACAAATGGTATATTTTCTAGAGTCATTTGCTGGTAACACAGATGCCAAACCAAAGTCACCAATTTTTAAGTTCATATCAGGATCGAAAAAAATATTACCGAGTTTTAAATCTCTATGAATAACTCTTCTAGAGTGTAAATATTTAATAGCACCGACTATTTGAACCATGAAAAATCTAACCTCAGCTTCTGAAACAGATTTTCTGGTCTTTAAAAGTTCCATTAATGATTGGTTAGGACAAATTTCCAATAAAATATAGACGTTAACGTCATCTTCGAAACAGTCGATGAAATTAACAATATTTGAATGCTTTAATGATTTATGAATTTTTATCTCAGATAATAACTTAGTCTTAGTCTTTTCATTCTTAATCGAGGCTTTAGCTACTGTCTTAGCAGCATATATTTGACCAGAAGCATCTTTCATTTGAAAGCAACGAGCAAATCCACCTTCACCTAAAAAGTTTCCACGGCGGTAATCTCTTCCATTTCTTGTACGAACAATAGAAGGAGGAGTTTTACATAAGGCAGAAAGCTTTTCCTTTTTCTTTTTTTGCTTTGTCTCAGCTACGTTTTCTTTTGAGCGTCTGACTGGCTTAATTGGTGTTATGTTGTTGGACCTGGTGTTCAACTGGCCATTATTCAATGGCTGTAACGGCTGAGAACGAACGTTTGTCATACTTTAAAAGATATACTTCTCGGGTAATTACAATTAATAGTGGTAGCTTCAGTAGTCTTGATTTCAACTCTTAGAATTCGTCGTTTCAAAATTCTTTCTGGTTGGTATTCGAAGAAAGAAGTAGCCGATGCAGAACCTTAATGCTTTGGATATTTGAGCCAAAGATGGAGAATTAGTATAAAACGTAGTGTTAGAATACAGTGGTATTAACAGCTATTAAGGATTTTTTGATAGTATATAAGCGTTTAACGCTTCTGAATATTTTCACTATGGTAAATTAAATATTTATGTTTTGCCAAAAACGGTCGCAAATTGTTATTTACAAACAAAACGAATTGAGAAATTTTGAGCTCACTCATTGCAAATATGTTTACGATTACTAAAGAAAATGCCTAATACAATATTGCAGGATATTATACAATTGGATTGACCCTGAATTTACAATAGTTTCATATTATAAGCGATTGGAATTAAATTGTATTATTTCGGTTGTCTTTCTGGTTTGGGGTAAAAAGGTCATGAACTACGTTATTTAATAAAGCTGTAATATGAATACTCTAGCAACATTATTGAACTTTTATAACATATTCTATATTTAATAAATGCATATGTACCCTTGTTTAGAGAATGTCCTAAATTATGCATATTTTTTGAAAATGGGTAATATTGACATGTTTTGTGATTATACCGAAATTTTAGAAAAATATCAGTCACGCCGCTCAGCGTTAACACCAAATATAATTACTTCTTCTAGAAGACATCAAAATCAAAATAGAAAACGGATTTTATTGTCTAAGTGAACAATCATATTTACTAGTATTAATTTAATACTACATATTCCATTGCATTAATGATGCAATGGAAAGCTATTAGTTCCCGATTTTAATGTCTATCCATTACTACAGTGTAGTACAGTAGATTTTATACACAGTCTTGTAAGTGATAGCGGTACTATACTAAATCAGTAAACAATGGTCGTAATTAATACACACTTCCGTGGCTTTTAAAAAGTCTATTAAATTCTTGTAATTAAAGACTACAAATTCAGTAACTGAATATTTTAAATGTTAACTAAAACAGAGGTCTGAAATTTTCGAGACCTGAATTCACATATATCCCTTTTGAAGAAGTATATCTATACATAGAGTCATTACTTTTTTTGCGAAGCCATGTACTCTTGCTTTTGAACCACATGAAAGTACTAATAGGATTTTATTACCTTGAATTTGCAATAGTTTCTGTATTGTTAATGCCAATGGAGCATATATCATCCTCAGATTCATATGACTCATAGAATGTTTGTAAGCTTTCATTTGCTGGAAAAGTCTTCTGCCCTAAACTAAACCCATCTTTTCTCATGATAGTTATTGTTAAGGAAGTATAATCTGATGCAGGTTCCCATTCTTCGTAAGTATAGGCATTGCTAATTTGATCATACCATTCGTTATATATGGTGAAATCATCGTTACTGATAAACTCTTGTAAACTCATAGGGTATTACTACAAATTCAAATCTACTACTCCCAATTTCCAGATGTTACCTAGTTTTTGTAGCATTTTTTGGTAATCCTGTATCGATACTTTAAATTAACTGCTTAAATCACCGGTTCCGATCCGGTGATACACTAGGTTAGATTTGAGGAGATAACTTGCTTCACACTATTTTTCTGTTCTCATTGGGGGTTCAAAACGTTAATAATACTTCTTCGATGTCATTCAATGCCAATAAATATAGATGCATATTCGAGGTCTATTAATTGTGCTAATCTTCATATTTGGGATCTTCAATAGCAGAAATTTAATTGAAGTTGAGAGAAGCACATGACTATATTATGGTGATGGTTTTGTGAAATAACGACCGGAAGTTGATAAATATAATTTATAGTATGGTTGTTTCAGCCTAAGAAGGAACTATATAAAGAAATAAAATTGAGAGAATAGTATGATTGAATAATCTGATTAACGAACAGAATAATTATTTGGTAATAATATTGAAACAAGTTATTCCCTATCTACAACATTAACTAGAATATATAAAGATATAAACTAGTTAGAACTAAATTAAAATTACCAACTCCAACTATATAAAGAATTATATACAGTGCTGTTAATATACAGTACACCAATATAAGGTGTTCTTCAACCTTCTATACCTAAATCATGAAAAATAAATACTAAAAAAGGATATTTTATGAATTAATCAGAGAAAGAGGATACCTTAAGCTAGAACTAATCACCAATGTAACGTCTAAATCTTGACTCAGCTAATCGGGAAGCCTACCTTTGTTGAAAAATAAGTCAAAATTTGAAGAATAAATAGCGCTTCTGCGAGTGAATTAGTTGAATGAGGAAAGCACAATACAAGTAGGTTGCATAACTAGATGCATATTAATAAGAATTTCTATAAACTAATCGTAACGAATTTGATTCAAGTCATATTATATATCAAGGATTTTAAAGATTTTACGTTTTATTCAAAGTTTATATAGCTGAATTTATTTAAATACTTAGAAATTTCATTCTATTAATCTCAAATGGTGAAGTTGTCATTTAGTAGCAATTCAAACACATATTTTGCGCCGTGACCCGACCTTGTAAGCTCTACATCTCTTACAACGTGGATAGAGGCAATGTGAATTGATACCATAAAATGAGCCGCACATCCGTCTTTCAACTTCGACATATGTCGCTGTACTTTCTGTTGTGGTATCTGTTTCATTAGGTAATTCGTTAAAATATTCTTCTTCTTGGGAGTCATATGTTTCATATAATGTTCTTAAGTTTTCATTCACTAGAAAATTTATTTCCCCTAAAATAGACCCCTCTTCATTCACAATTTTTATCGTTAAAGCCCTATAATCTGCTGCCGGTTCCCATTCTTCAGAAGTATAATTGTTATAAAGAGCGGAAAAAGGGGTAGGGTAGGGGTAACATTTTGATCGGGAAACAAAATAGTTAGCTGATTATCTCTGTAATCCTATAAATGGCTCTATCTTTGCTGGTAGTTTAAATTTACAATGAATAAAATAGATGAAAAGAGTAATGTATAGCAAGTATTGAATGCTCGAAGACTTTTTGGAACAATGGTTTCTGCACAAGCATGCATACCTATAAATAGTTATCAGATCGAATTATTTCCGTGACGGAATGTTAGGTAAAGATTCTCGTTTCTTATCATTTAAACCTGGATTTGTCTTGAACAATAATGCCCAATCTTCTATGAATATTGGTGATGAATTTGTTGCTGGTATAGTCACTTCTTAGAGGGACTATCGTTTTCAAGTTGCAGGAAGTTTGAGGTAATAGCAGGTCCTTGATGCAAGACTTTCTTTCTGGGCCGCACGCGCTCTACACGGAGCCAGCGAGTATTAACCTTGGCCGAGATGTCTAGGAAATCGTATGAAACTCCGTTGTGATAGGGCTAGCCATTGTAATTATTGAGAAAAAACTTAAAGATTGGTCATTCTAGAATGTTTTTTAATTGAACTGTTGTGCCTACTAATTTTATTAGTTGCCATTGGAATACACATGTTTCTTTTTGGATACTTGTTCCTCGTAGGCGAAATTGTCTTTCTATAGAGAGTTCAGATTACCATGCTAATTAATTTATTGCTTAGTCTTTTTTAGTTAATAAAGGATATTCATTAAAATATACTGAGATATACATCCCTAATATAAGCCGGAGATTGTTTTACGTTAGATATGATTTTCTAGATTACGTATCTGGCTTCCCCATAGGCTTCCCGCATAATATCAATTTTACGTAACAAGGAATATCTTGCACAATCCCACAACTTTACTGTATATGTAATCAGATATGCTGAGGTAATATCTGTATTGAATCCAAGTCTAGCCTTACGAATTCTTTGTACTGAGTGAATTCTTCTCGAAGTATAACGTCTATATAGAATATAGGTTAGTTTAGTTGACAATCTACAACTTTTGTGTAGAATCCAGAAGATAGATTTTGGCTATTGCCATTTCTAACCGGAATTATGTGTACAAACATATTTAGTATCTGTAATTTTATATTATAGCAATATATAACTACAAGTTGTTTGATAATTTAGTTTTTTTTACAACTTATCTCACAAATATTGATTCAAATCACCCTACGTGAATTTACGTCTGATAAGCTATTGAGTTGCTCTTTTTAAGTATTCTCTTCTTATTAACTATAGATTTTTTTCTATCTTTTAAAGTAGCAAAATTCCGTAAGATAAGTCATATCCTGGATATATTATTTTTACTTGGAACGATAAGAATAAAAGAAAGAAAAGTTTCATACTATAACGAAGAAGAACTAGATAAAAACTATTTACATGATACTAATATAAAATTCTCTCTTTTTAGCAACATTATAATTTGGAATAATAATCCTAGAAAAGTATACAATAATTGATATTCCACAGTAGTAATTTTAAAATAATAGAGTAAGCTTTGATTGCGAGTCTCGTGAATTTAAGGCTGAAGATAAAAATTTCATCCAAGGAGATTCAATAAGCAAAACAGCCCTATATTAGAAGGTCAGTTAAAGCGTATCTTTTTTAAAGATAGATGAGGAGACAATGTCTACCGTTTAATTATTGAAGTTAAAAATCTTGAGAAGGATTTAGTTAGTCTTATCCATACCATTATGTGGTTATTAAAGGTTATAGATACAAATGTTTAGCATAAAAGACAGTAAATTATTTTTAAAATTATTGCTAAAACTACCATTATCGTTATAAGAATGATATTTGTGCTAATGTTACCACTTAGGTTAACTTTACAATTTCAATACATATTTATCCACCTTTTTTCCCCTATTCCATTATCTTCATTGATTGTGTTTCTAACCATAACTCTAATTCTCACATGTGTACAAAGCCCTCTAATGATTTCGATAGGTATTAGACTTGTATTGAAACTGTTTTCTTTAGATTCTTAAACTGACCAAATTCTTCAATGGAAGCAATACACTGATTGAAGTCCATTATTTGCAGCCTATCTAGATTTTCCATGTTCGTGCATACAGACTTCCTTGATAAAAGGACATTCCTTTCAACTCCTCACTCTCTTAACCTGCTTAATAAATAAGGGAGTGAATAGAGTTGGTTGGTTATAGTACATAATTTAATCTTAGTCAATCCTACTGTACTATTCTTATTTTTTAGTTGTTGTAGGACTCTTTACGTTTAATTTATAAAACCATAATTCTCCCAAATAGGAAGTACGAATTATGTGATATTCATGAGACGAAGAATTATATTCAAAACTGATGTCAATTCTCTTGATATATACTATCGCCTTTTGTCCTTCAATTGACTACCAACGACATTCTCTCCTTATACGATTTAGCAATAGTTTCATCAACAAAGACAAATACATTTTTGAGGAAATCAAAGAATCAGTTTCTTAGTTACCGCTAGACCATTCTAATCCTTTAATTTCGTATAGCTGTTGCATTTGCAAGTAATGAATGAACTGTGCAAGAATAATCCTTCACATCCATAAGCTCTCAAGACGATTAACCATCTTCTCTAAAGTTAGCTTTAAATTTCACTCCCAGTAGTGAGCAAATAGCTTTTTAACGTTGGTTTGATCCAAGGTTTCTAAAGTTAGTTAGAATACGAGGAATTCACAATATGGCTGCTCGTTTGCTTAGTTACGGAAGAGTTTTCGCAACCCAGATAAGCGTAAAAATCTTCCTCACCAATCACTAAACAAATTTTCGTTTTGGTTTTTTCTGAGCCATTGTCTTTTTCTTAATTTTCTTGATAAAATTTGACAATTAACGCCATGTCTCCATTGGTGATCCATCATTCCAGTGCAAACTTACATCATCCACATGCAGTGTCATTAGACTCTTACCCTTTTTTTTCTTTCTCGAACAAATGATTTAGGATTTGTAGATAATTTTATCATCAGAATTATACTCAAATTGTATTCTTAAATTTTACAAACAGGACCAATAATTTTTGTAGATTATTTATTACTGGTGGAATAAAATAGGTCAACAGGTCAACCGGTAACTACCCTGTTTCTACTATAGTGACCGAAAAGGGAACCAAGAATTGCGACATTTTAAATATCAAGACAAATGTCGCATTGAAACACGACAAAATAATATGAAATATGAAATAGACGTTTTACGTTAGGTTGTTATAGTCCGCAACATAAAATATAAAATACAATCTTTCTAGTTTGCGTTCATCTAATATCTAAATAGAATTATCAGAAATGAGCTCTTCGGAGGATGAAGTTGTTCTTGCAAGAACAAAAAGAGTTGCCAAATACAAAGAAGAAAGTGATTCAGAAGATGATGCCCCATTGTCACAAAGGTCAGAAAAGATCGCTAACGGGGTTACTGAGAATGATAAAAAAAAGAGGAAAATCAACCGCACAAACAAAAAAGTCGAAGCGAAAGATAATATTCCAAATGGCGCATACGATGAGGATGCTCCATTGACAGAAATTAGAGCAGCTAAACCAAAAGCTAAAACAACTAAATCAAAGCCAAAGACACCAAAAGTGAAGAAAGAGGGTAATGGAAAATTATCTACGACTAAGGTTAAAAAGGAGAAGGAAGAGAAAAATGGATCTGTTACATCCACTCCATCCAAAAATGGTAAAAAATCCATTGAAAAAGATTCCACACCTGAGAACAATGCTGGCCAAGATGAAGAAGAAGACGAAGAAGAAGAGGCATATAAATGGTGGGAAGCAAAGGACGTAGATGGTGAGCAGAAGTGGGAATCATTGGTTCATAATGGTGTCCTATTTCCTCCAGAATATGAACGACTTCCATCATATGTCAAGCTATATTATGATGGCAAACCTGTAGAATTGCTGAAGGAGGCAGAAGAAGTTGCTGGTTTCTTTGGTGCCATGGTTGAGACAGATCATGCAAAAAACCCAGTTTTCCAGAAGAACTTTTTTGAGGACTTTTTAGCAGTTATTAAGGAAACAAACGGATCTAACATTGTTATGAATGACTTCAATAAGTTAGACTTCTCCAAAATGCACGCATATTTCGAAGAAGAAAGACAGAAGAAGAAAAGTATGTCAAGAGATGAGAAGAAGGCATTGAAATTAGAAAAAGAAAAATTAGAAGAGCCTTATAAGACTTGCTTATTGAATGGGCGTAAAGAACAAGTTGGTAATTTTAGAATTGAACCTCCAGGTTTATTTAGAGGTAGAGGTGCGCATCCATTAACAGGTAAATTAAAGAGAAGAGTTAACCCGGAAGATGTAACATTAAATTTGAGTGCTGAGGTTAAAACCCCAGAACCTCCAGCTGGCCACCAATGGGGCGAGATTAGACATGATAATACAGTTACTTGGCTTGCAATGTGGAGAGAAAACATTGCAGACTCATTCAAGTATGTTAGGTTTGCTGCCAATTCTTCTATCAAAGGTCAATCTGATTTTAAGAAATTTGAAACCGCTAGAGAATTAAAATTCCATATTGAGGAAATTAGAAAAGATTATAATAAGATGTTAAAAGATGAACTTATGCAAAATAGACAAATGGCTACTGCAACTTATCTTATTGATATTTTTGCATTAAGAGCTGGTGGTGAAAAGGGAGACGATGAAGCTGATACAGTTGGTTGCTGTTCGTTAAGATATGAACACATCACCTTAAAACCTCCTAATATAGTTATCTTCGATTTCCTTGGTAAAGATTCCATAAGATTCTATCAAGAAGTCGAAGTTGATAAACAGGTTTTCAAGAACTTAAGAATTTTCAAGAAGCCCCCAAAACAACCCGGAGATAACTTATTTGACAGAATATCTCCTCCTGTGTTAAATAAACATTTACAAAACTACATGAAGGGCTTGACAGCTAAGGTCTTCCGTACGTATAATGCGTCAAAAACCATGCAAGACCAATTAGACCTAATTCCTAATGAAGGTACTGTTGCCGAAAAAGTAGTGAAGTTTAATGCAGCCAACAGAGCTGTTGCTATTTTATGTAATCACCAGCGTACCGTCAGTAAGAATCATGGTACAAGTGTACAAAAAATTACCGACAAGCTTAAAGAGCTTATGTGGCAAAAAATAAGGTTAAAGAAAATGCTTTTAGAAATAGACGCCGGGCTTTACTCCAAGCAACCAAAATACTTTCATGAGATTGAAGATCTCACCAAGGAAGATGAACAGCAAATTCATGAAAATATCATCAACAGACAAAGGGAACAAGCTTTTAAGAAATTAGAAAGAGATAACGAGAAGCTTAAGCTTGAAGACCAACCATTACTAACTGAGGACTCAATTAAAGAGAAACTTGAGAAAATAGACGAATTGAAAAAAGAATATGAAAATGAACTTAAAAAGGGTAGACCGGTTGTCAAAAAGGGTGCTACAGTTGAAAAATTAAAGCAGCAAATCGAGACCATTGAAAACAGAATTGCTAACACCTCTTTCCAATTAAAGGATAAGGAAGATAATTCAGAAGTTTCCTTAGGTACTTCGAAGTTGAACTATATTGATCCTAGATTGACTGTAGTTTTCTCCAAGAAATTTGGTGTTCCAATTGAGAAGTTGTTTACGAAAACTTTAAGGGACAAATTTAAATGGGCTATTGAATCTGCAGATGAGAATTGGAGGTTCTAAGACTAACTAAATGCAATTCGACAATTAAATTATATGTCGAACTTAATTGTTCGAAGAAAGGAAAATACGCGAATACATATTCTTAGACGCGATTCGCGTAACTAACTTCTTCCTTGCAGTATTAGCTTTGTTAAACTTCTTAATAATAAACACTTATATATCCCAAAATGTCCTCGATAAGGATTAATATATAATTCAGCATTTACAAAGTAAACTTTTTAAGTTTGTTGTCTTCTAAAGTATATAGTTAAACTCACTATACAGGTAGAAGATGAAACCTTCAGTTCTAATATTTGTTCTTGCTTCGATGGCATTTGCAGGTTCATCTGTTACTTCCACTACTACTGGATCGATTGTGAAACTACCTACAAGACATCACCACAGAAGAAGTCCAATACAGTTGACAGTAGCTACTGGGAAACCTGAGGAACTAGCTCCAGTTAAGAGAGACAAGGAGTCCTCTTCATCGAAAAGCAACTCTTCCAGTATAACTAGTACGACTTCTAGTACGGCTTCAACTGTTAATTCTATGCCTAAATTATCCACCACAGCAAAATCATCGTCAACTTCTTATTCCTACAGCTTAGACATCCCTAGTGCGAATAAGAGTGGTTCATTTGGAGAAAACCCGTTTATTCTCAGAGCAAATGAACCTGAAGGGTTGGTATTCATAATTGTTGGTGCTATTTTAGGTGCTTGCGCTATTTGTGCATTTATTGTATTACTTATTACTTGGATAAAGAGACGCAAAATTGCCCAATCAGAAAAGGAGGTATATTACCGTCCTATGGGGTTTGGTGCATTTGGAATTGGAAGATCTCTTTTACACAGTACTGAATCATCGTATAATGATAGCAATTCAACAAATTCTGCCTCCAGTTTATTGATGATTTCCAGACAAAATTCTATAATGCTCCAGCAACAATCGGATTCTTCTCTCACGGCTGATACGCCACATCAGGGAAGATCGTATAGAGGTAATGTCTCTGGTAATAGAAGCTCGATGTTTATTAGTCCTGTATTAGAATTTATGAATACGCAGAGAAACGGCTCACAAATGGAGTTACCTTTATTTAGCAGACCTCCTGAAAATGCAAGCTCTTGTTCATTCCTGAATGGCACCAATTCCTCATCTTACAACGATTATGCTATCCGGGATATAGAGAAAGAGAAACTTTTACATCACGATACAGACAGTAATACCCTGCATGAAAATCTGGAAAAACCAAACAGGATGAAGAGACCTCCAAGTCAATTCCTCGATGACTTGATCGATTTACAGAACAATGAAAAGCCATCAGGTTCAAATTAACACTATATTATATATAAGCCGGTGTCGGCACTTCACTTTTCCTTCTTTTGTATTATTATTCTGCATATATTCACCATACCTAATAGACATTTTGTTATCACTGAGACGACCCCACATTTAAAACACATGATCACAAGCACGAGTTTCATATCACTCTATGACCCTTGACCCGAAGTATAAATTCGATTCCTTTCGTACACGAAATCTATTAGAATAATCTGAATTCAAGATGATCAAATTAACCAACAGAACAATTTTAAGACAAGCTAAATGCTATCAGAGAGTAGCTAATAGAACACTTCGAAGTAGCGCTATTCAATTGGCAAAGAATGACGCTTCAACTATCGATTCATTCAAATTACCTTCCCAAACCTCCATAAACGAATGGGAATTCAAGTATGACTTTATTCCCAAGGTTGCTTCTCCCAAGGTTCCACCAGTGACCCCTGAGGCTGTGAAACAGGATATCGCGCAAGATAAGAAGGCTTCTGTGGAGAGAGAAATGTTTACTAAGGAAGCCAATTCGTCCATTAAGGTTGAAGCCAACCTGGCTTCGGTTGTTCATGGTGGGGAGTCTGTTGAACCAAGTAATGAGCTATTAGAAGATAGAGGCTCAAATCCAGCTGATGTTGTTAACAAATTTAGTGATAAGACCGCACCTAAGAAAACAGCCAATCAAGATAAGTATATCCAAACGTCTATCAACCCTGACATCAATAAAGGTGATATTGTCAACTTAAGTGAAAATGAAGTTGAGCATGATGATACCATTGTGAAGGAACAAACTCCTATTGTTGAAGACATTGAACATGATAACTTAACTGGCCAAGGGCAAGGGGGTCAAAAGCAATCCAACTCTTCGTCTACAAATCCATTGGTTTGGGTTGGTGCATTTGCATTAGGTTGGGGAGGATATAGCTTCTATTCATCAAGCACCAAGAAGAACAATTAGTGCACAGACTTCGATAGGCTTAAAAGATCCTATTATTTTTTTACAGTAAATATTTCATGAGTAGTGAATTATATTTTCGTATTATTTACAATTTTTATAGACTAAGTCAAATAAATAAGTCATATGAAGGTTATGTATTATAAAATCATACGGATTTCCCATACAATAGGGACCGCAGTTATTTATGGGTTTCTATTGATTTAGTATTGACGAGCAGCTTCTTGACAAGCCTTTAATTGCTGCAAGTAGTACTCACAAGTTTGCATGTTACCGCTGTTGTCTTCCAAACATCTAGTAAAGTTTCTTGCATCGGCATCACAAGTTCTAGCTTGTTCTTGGTAAGATTGTTGTTGTTGAGCTGGAACAATTTGTTGTTGTTGAGCTGGAACAATTTGTTGTTGTTGAGCTTCAGCTGGAGCAGAAGAGCCACCACCAAACATACCTGTAATACCAGCACCGAGGGTGTGACCAATAGTGGAACCAACTGCAACACCAGCAGCAGTGGAAGCCATTTGACCAAACAAACCCGGACCTTGTTGAGTTTGTTGAACAGGATGTGGGTGAGAAGCAGCAGTTGGGTGAGCTGACGGATAAGTTGGAGCAGCAGTGTGTGCAGATCTAGTTTGTGTTCTTTGCACTGGAGCAGATCTTCTTTGTCTAGGCATTTTGATGTATATTTGAATTAAACTTGTTTTGTATGGCTTTTTCAAAATATTTCAATAAAATCCGACTTATATATACTCCCTAAGTGGCGAGAACCTCCGAACCAGTGGCAACCGTCCCGTCATTGATTCCCGGAATTAAAAATTTTCATGCTAGGAGTCATTAATAGAATGTGAAAGATTATACTATAAACGTGAGACACATCACGTGTTATCTTAAGTATTACCGGTCGTTAAGGAAGTTGGCTGCAAATTCCGTCCTCCGAATATATCCCCATTTTAAATAATACCAGCAAAATAGATGCTATAATCTTTAGCCATTCCAGACTCAGTAAAAGTTTCGAATATGGAGATATCGGCTTAAATATGAGATAGACATATTTGGCAAACAAATGGATAAAACTAGCTTGTATTAAATGACTACCGGCAAGTTGGAGATAAATGCTATACAAGTAAATAATGTCGGTATACTGTATGCAAAGAATAATATATTTGTCATTCGGTATTATAAATTCATTTGATACATTCCGTCTAATTACCCGACCCATTAAGCTGGTGGACTAATATAATTCAAGGGTCTTTGAATTTATTGTATGGTTAAGTGGTTAGTGTTATGGCTCTCTTTTTTCCAATTAATTTATTTGGAATAACTCTCGTTTCGTAGTGCACTTTAATTTTCTATGCATAATTATCTTCACTAGCTTACAATTCAAACAGGTAAACATTATATTCTCAACACTAACCGGAAGTTTTGACTCTTTTTTGATATTAGTATCCGTATTTTAAACTAAATAGAAAATTCCTAGAAGATAAAGCTATACTGAGATGGTGGGTGCGGCCACAGTATGTATTATATAAGTCTAATTTAGTATTGAAAGAACAGGAAGGTTGCATTTTTCATACAATATTTTACGTTCATAGCTATACATAGGCTTATTGGTCTTTCATACTTACGAACATCGCATATAATAGATATCGTAATGTAAATGAATATTATAAGTAAGGCTGACTATTGTGAAGATAGATTTATCTTCAATCTTCCATCTTAGTTTACTAGTTTATATGGCTTATTTGCTATCACATTAGCTTTCTTTAACCTAAGACTAATCTAAGCAACATGATAACCCCCATCCAGAACTACTTAAGGCTCATATCGGAAAATTCTGTAACTTTTTTTTACCTAGTTATAATGCACACTTCTATATAATTTTATTTTTGACATCATTGTAGTTGAGAATACCTCACTAAAAGATCTAGGTAGAGGAACACATATCCAAAAAAATATTCTTTTTTAGTTACATGACACATTTTCCAATAGTGCGCACTGGATTTCTTTTATACGTTGATGAAGAGTCCCGATAAACTAACAAACTGATCGTTAGATGACTTCGTAGAATTGAAAAGAATTTCTTTTTGGTTTTTTAAAGAGATAACCCAAGGTATAAAAGACATCAAGAAAATCTCAGATAAGTGCTTATGTATTATCTATTTATAAAAGTCCCCACTGAAGTCGTTCCAAATTTGGAAAGACCGGCACCATATTCTTTTTGAGATCGGATTTCTTTCCATATCTGACAGACTGTGGGGAAACCCTTGTTGAAAAATGAATCCAACCAATCAAATAGTACTTTCTGAGATATATTATGAGTAGCGGCTCTATATTACATGGGACCCACCCGCTCATTCTAATATATAAACATTATAGATTGTTTATTTATGTATAAAATTGCAAAATTCTATTCAACACAAAAAAAATGAGTGAACTTGATATAGAGTATTTAATTAAAGAATTGACAGTACAAGAAAAAGCGGAATTATTGGCCGGTGCTGACAGATGGCATACGGTTGCAATTGAAAGACTAAACATTCCTTCAGTAAGAACTAGTGATGGACCAAATGGCCTTCGAGGAACTAAAAATTATCCAGGTGTCAAGTCTGCTTGTTTCCCTTGTGGGACTTCTTTAGGCGCAACATGGAATAAAGAATTAATGCGTGACTGTGGTAAGTTGATGGGAGTGGAAGCTAAGCATAAGAATGCACATGTTATTTTAGGGCCAACAGTCAATATTCAAAGATCTCCGCTTGGTGGAAGAGGTTTTGAATCATTCTCAGAAGACCCACTATTGTCCGGTTTAATTGCATCTGAAATTATCAAGGGTATTCAAAAAGAAAAAGTTATTGCATGTATCAAACATTTTGTTTGCAATGACATGGAAGATGAAAGACAAGCTGTGAATATCAATGTAAATGAAAGAGCATTGAGGGAAATTTATTTGACTCCTTTTTCTTTGGCTCTCAAGCACTCTGATCCAAAATCAATTATGACATCTTATTCAAAGGTCAATGGTACCCACGTTTCTCAAGATCGTAAGTTATTAATTGATCTTCTCAAAGATGAATATAAATATGATGGAACAATCATGTCTGATTGGTATGGTACCTATGATTTAAGAGAGTCAATTGCAAACGGTCTTGACCTCGAAATGCCAGGTCCCCCAAGAATCAGAATATCTCAACAAATAGCAATTCAAGTAAGAAACAAAGAGCTTCATATCGACAATTTGAACGATAGGGTTAGGGGAGTATTGAAATTGGTTAATGAGGCTATTAAATCAGACATCCCTTTTAATGCTCCTGAATACACTAACAATACAAAGGAGACTGCAGAAAAATTACGTGAATACAGTTCAGATGGTATTGTGTTGTTGAAAAATGAAAATAATGTATTACCATTATCTTCAAATGAAAAAATTGCTATAATTGGTCCAAACTCCAAGAATACTTCTATCCATGGTGGTGGTTCAGCTGCTGTTAATTATTACTACTCTGTCACTCCACATGAAGGTATTTGTAAAAAATTGGACTACGCTCCTGATTATACTGTCGGATGCTACTCACACAAGACATTACCACCTTTAGGTGCTCAACTAGTCAGAGAAGATGGTTCAAAAGGTTATGCAAGTACTGTGTATTTAGAGCCACCCTCATCTGAGAAAAGAACTGTTATTGACAGCTGCGATAGTGAACGTTCTTTCCTTAGATTCCCAGATTATACAAATGATAAGCTTCAGGATCCTAATCTCTTCTACATTGATTTTGAGGGTTATTTTATCCCAGATGAGGATGGAGAATATGAATTTGGTGTATGCGTAGTCGGAACAGCTCAGATTTTTGTTGACGATAAACTAGTTGTAGATAACAAAACCACGCAAAGATTAGGTACTTCCTTCTATAGTACAGGTACTGTCGAAGAAAAAGGTAAAGTTTATATGAAGAAAGGACAAAAGTATAAAGTAAAGGTAGAATTTGGAAGTGGCCCTACTTCAAAATTAGAAGCTTCTAATGACTCTCTAAGTGATGGAGCTGGTGGAATCTCTTTTGGTGCTTGTAGGGTTATTGATGATGATGAAGAGATAAGAAAAGCTGTTGAAATTGCTAAGAATAATGATAAGGTGATAGTTGTTGTAGGATTATCATTTGAATGGGAAAGCGAGGGCCAAGATAGAGCACATATGGATCTTCCAGGTTACACTTACAAGTTAATCGATGCAATTTCAAAAGCAAATAAGAATACAATTGTCGTTAATCAAAGTGGTACTCCTGTTACTCTCCCATTTATTGATAATGTTCCTGGATTTGTCCAACAATGGTTTAGTGGTAACGAAGGAGGAAATGCATTGGCAGATATTCTTTTTGGTGACATAAATCCTAGTGGTAAATTACCACTTACCTTTCCTAAGGCAGTTGAAGATAATCCAGCTTTTTTGAACTATAGATCTGATAGAGGACAAGTTCATTATGGTGAAGGAGTTTTCGTTGGTTATAGATACTACGAATTTGTGAAGAGAGAAACCGCTTTCCCATTTGGCTTTGGTTTGAGTTACTCTGATTTTGAATTTTCTGATCTTAAACTTATAAAAGAAAAAGAGCTGTTAAAGATATCTCTTTCTGTTAAAAATATTGGTAAGGTTGATGGTAAGGAAGTAATCCAAGTATATTTTTCTCAAAATAATCCTTCTGTGACAAGACCAGTTAAAGAATTGAAAGAATTTGCAAAGGTTAGTATTGATGCAGGCACAACGAAAACTATTGAATTTGAGGTAGATATTCAATTGGCAACTTCTTTCTGGGATGAATATGCTAATAAATGGATTAGTGAAGAAGGATCATACAATGTTTTAGTTGGTAATTGTAGTGATAACATTCTATTAGAAGATTCATTTGAAGTTGACGAGACAACCTATCACTTGGGACTTTAATATTCTTTTGGTTTAGATAAATGGTTATATGATTATTTTTTCTTCCGATATTTATATGAATATCTTTTTTTTAGATAACACTATAAGTAGAGGTAAATATCTACTTGATACTCAAAACATAAATGGAAAATTCTACCTAAAAATATTATTCAGTAGTAAAAATCCCCTAATCCAAAACTTTTTGACCTAACTTTAAAGTACTTAAAATGGTAACAATATTGTAACTGAAAATATAATATGGTTCCCCTAATTATATAAATTCCACCATTAAATGAATTCTTAACGTAGTTTAATTTTAATTTCTAGTAATTTGCAGTTACTTTATCTTTCCCTATTTTGTGACACTTCAATTGAATATGGAAATCTAGCTCACGACAAAATATAGCATTTTAGAATGGGATTGCTATGGGTCTAAGTGGCTACAAGAATTAAACAAGGAATACAATTGATATATGATTAAGTGGGATAAATGCTAATTACAGGTTACAATCTTATGTATTCAGCAGGAATACGGAGTCAGAAGTTAAATGTAACGAGATGTACCAGATTCTACTCAAGCTCTAAAACACATTACGAAACATTAGAATTGCCTTCTACCTCCACAATTAAACAGGTCAAAATGCAGTTTAAAAAGTTAAGTAAGAAATACCACCCTGATCTTAATTCTCATCTAAAAGAAGAAGAGAAAGATTTAAATAGTTCAAAATTTGTTGAAATGGTAGCAGCTTATGAAGTATTGAAAGATATAAGGAAAAAAAGAGAATATGATGCAACTTTACGAAGTGGTGGCCAGGGGGGTCTGAAGGCAATGAAAAGAAGTAATGAATGGCATAATAAATATTATGGAGAAGCAAAGTACCATTCGAGATCAGGTAATTATTATACTGCTTCTGGATTAAACACTAGAAGGCATAAGGTACGGTACAACTCTTCTCATGAAGATAAATCCAGATTTGGGGGCCAACATGTAAACTATGGTGACAGATATGACGTTCCGCATTTTGACTATAACGAACATTTAAATAAACATCTAAAATTTGAACAGCGTATTATCAACAAACTGTTAACAGAGGAAGAAAGACAAAAGATATTACATCAATTGGCAAAAGATGGTGATACTTCAAAACTATCGGAGGAGTTAATTACAAAACACCTTAAAAGACAAGTACATCATACCAGGGGCAGCCCGTCAAGTCGTGAAAAGACAGATTATTCAAGCACATACACACCATACATTTATAAACCACCCACCGACGATGATTCTAGTGCCTTGAAAACATTTATAATATTGGGTAGTGTTAGTGGGTCATTATACTTATTATATTCTGTATTATCAGGGTGAGATTCTCTACATTTCCATATTCTAATTACGTATATTCTACTATAATATATAGAGCATGCTTAATACACTTACTGTATTAAATAGCTCATCAGGAAAATTATTGAAATATAAAAAGCTTTAGATATCAGATGTGAAGATGTTTCTTAAACAAGATTAATAAATATGTATTGAATATCTTTTCAAATTGTTTATTTCATTGTTATGAAACAGACAACGATCTAATCGCTGTATTTAAATTTATATGAATTGATAAAATGCAATGTCAAATGAGATTTATATCATTTTAGGATATCTCCTTACCCATATTAGATCGGTTTTTTAATTAACGATCAACTTCACCGAAAACTAAATCCATAGTACCGATAATGGCAACTGCATCAGCCAATAAGTTACCTCTAGAGATATGGTCAAAAGCACCTAAGTGAGCAAAACCAGGAGCTCTAATCTTACATCTATATGGTCTTTCAGAACCATCAGAAACTACGTAGACAGCCATTTCACCCTTTGGTGCTTCGATTGCGGTATAAGTTTCACCTTGTGGAACCGAGTAACCCTTTGTGAACAATAAGAAGTGGTGGATTAAAGCTTCCATATCTTCTTTCATAAGGCTTCTTGGAGGTGGAGAAATCTTGAAATCTTCAACCTTAACAGGACCTTCTGGCATATCATTAATACATTGGTAGATAATTCTTAAAGATTGTCTGAATTCTGCCATTCTAACTAAGTAACGATCATAACAGTCACCATTCAAACCAACTGCAACATCAAAATCCACTAAATCATAGGCATCATATGGTTGAGATTTTCTAATGTCAAAAGGAATACCAGAACCTCTCAACATAACACCAGATAAACCGTAGTTCAAAGCGTCATCAGCAGTGACAACACCGACATCTTTAGTTCTAGCTTGCCAGATACGGTTATCAGTAACCAATTCTTCAGTTTCATCAATTCTATCACCGAATTGAGTAGCCCACATGTAAATATCATCCAATAAACCGACAGGTAAGTCTTGGGCAACACCACCTGGTCTTACATAGGCAGAATGTAAACGAGCACCAGAAACTCTTTCATAAAACTCCATCAATTTTTCTCTTTCTTCGAAACCCCACAAGAAAGGAGTTAAACCACCAACATCCATAATATGGGATAAAACAGACATACAGTGATTTAAGATTCTGGTGATTTCACCGAATAATGTTCTGATATACTTTGCTCTTAATGGAACTTCAACATTTAATAACTTTTCTACAGCTAATGCAAAAACTAATTCGTTGGTCATCATGGAAACATAATCCAATCTATCAAAATAAGGTAACGCTTGCATATAAGTTTTGGATTCAATCAACTTTTCAGTACCTCTGTGTAATAAACCAACATGTGGATCAGCTCTCACAATTTCTTCACCGTGCAATTCTAAAATCAATCTCAAGACACCGTGAGCGGCTGGATGTTGAGGACCAAAGTTAATAGTAAAATGTCTGATCTTACTGTTTTGTTTTTCAACGTTTTTTGGATCATCATCCTTACCCCAAGTCATATCAACTTCATCCATTACTTCGGTGAATGTAGTCTTATTAAAGACATTACCATCAGCGGAATATCTTTGAGCTTCAGAACCTAAAGCGTTTACAAATGGTTTGATTTCTTGGTCATGTCCAGCATTTAATCTAGAAACACTGGAAAAAAGCCTAGTATTAATACCGCTTCTAATACTAGAGGCGTAACGGATTGACTTCGATAAACTCTTTACTCTCAACATTCCGTATATCCTTGTTAATCTATATAGTTTTCAACAGAATTTTAGATAGGACTATTATTTATTCACAAATATCTATCCTGGCTAGTAATTTTTTCTCTGATTGAAAATCTGAAAATGAATCTAGTTCATTGGATAATTACATTGCACGTGAATAATCACATGACAAGGTCTAAAGGGGAATATTACACAAAAGAATGATCGTGTAAATACCACAATCTCTAAGAAGAGATTACCCGACATATGATAAAGCTGTAATAAATTACACAATGTAAATAATCACGTGTTGTTTTTCAGACTGTATATAATCATTCAGCAAGGTAGTGAGAAAGTATAATTTCTTTTTTAAAATTTATGTATGGGGGCCATCGCTACTGACAATTTATCGCGTGCTGGGTGCTTAAATGAATTTTCACGAGTGCAGAACCAATTCTAGTCAGCGGGTTAACTGTTTTTCCTGAGCACTGCGTGAGAAATAGCGACACTTAAATCTCATTTACCTCATAGATACAGGTCAGGTAGGTGAACATTGTAGTGTGCACAAAGCACGCTCTAGAACAACTGAAAAAATATATAGCCAGCTATCTGCCGCTTTTTTTTTTTATTGCAGTAGTTGGGTTGTAAAGCATATATGGTATAACAAATCTCGTGTAGTTTGCAAAATTTTTTTAAAATTTAAAATATCAAGAATTAATTATTCCTACACGTATAGATATTACTAGCACAATGAATTGCATACCTAAAAGAAGAAGAGACGATGCCGACTCGGATACGAAAAAGACTAAGAACTTTATCAACGAGAAAGAAAGACAGGAAGTGACAACTTCCAATGAATGGCCAGTGTATGCTCACCCAGATGGCGGTACTGTCAAATTTACTCCTTGGGGTTGCTTGAGACAGTATGTTGATAATAGCGGTGAAACAGTAACTAAATTTGAAGATATGGGTTTCCAAGATTATATGTTTAACAGTAACAAGAATAATAATATTTATCAGTTCACACCATCTACTCCACAGTCTATAAATCAAATGAGCATGTCTCCATCTCCAGGTGAGTTGAAATTGAGTCCTAGTGACGAGGCAGAAAATTATGTTATCAATGGTTACCAAAGAATGACACCTCCGCCAGTATTATCTAACGCTTCTAATAGTTATCATTCTGAACAATACGTACAAGAGCATGAAAATTACTTGGGAATGGAGCAGGAAGAAGAATTTGAATCATCTGATAGTATAAGACGCGACGACGATGAAATGATGATGTAGACTTACACAAGTTATAAACCCACAACCTGTACCATAGTGTTTTTTTGTACATTAGAAATAATATTTTGACGTGAAGTCAAGTGTAGAAGTATTGTTCAAAACGCCATATATTTATTAAAATATTCGTTCAATATAAGAATTAAAAATTTAAATCATTTATCATTAGCGTTATACCGTAACACTTACCAACCCTTTTGAGTCAATGTAAAATTCTCTACAGTATTTTCTACCATTACTGCCTTGGTTCAACTTTTTAGGGCTATCTAATTTGCCTAAATCAATGAATATATCCATAAAACCTTTAGATTCTATCACTTCTTTGTTTTGTTTTGAAGTCAAGTAGTTCTCATAATTCGATACGGTGACTTTAGTTCCCATCCATCTATCAAATGTATTTAAATCTGGAATACAATTAGAGATATATTGTTTTTCTAAAGGGGTATAATATCTTTCATACGATACGAATTTGAACTTATTAATTTCTGTGTAAAAGACTTCCCCATCTCCTACCGAGCATTCAGAATATGAAGATAAAGAACTTCTATTTCTTGTAAAAATGGACTCATCAATTGATTCATCAGTAGCGTTAATATCACTATGCAGAATGTCATTTTTTGACGAAGCTAGACACGCGTATGACAGGGTTAAAGGATACGAAGGTAAATTTTGATTTCTACTATCTGCGTCTAAAGCCATGGCAGCTAGTAATGCATTATTTGCTTCATTATATCTCGTGGGTATGCTTTTGAGCTTTGAAACTCCTCTATCTTCTATTGGGGTGCTTAAATCTTTAGCAATTAAAATATTTCTATACCAATTAATCATTGCATGAAATGACCAGAATTGTAACAATATTTGATTTAATTCTAACCTGAGTCGTAATGTATTTTTGGATTTTATTAGCGTCAACTCATTTTGATTTAAAGTTGGATTACTATCTTCTTTAATGGCCATTTGTAAAACGGAAGGGGCTTCTCCAGCTTTACAATTAGCAAGGGTATACGAGCGAAGCAATTTCCCTTTTATATGTGCAGTTTTTTTTTCGTATTCTTCATAAGATGTAGTAGGTTCAAATAACATCCTGTTCCCTTCATACTGATCATACAAATTAGGTAGTGATTTATTCAACAATAGGTTTTCTTTGCGTTTTCTCCATTTGTTTACTATCTTATTGGAAGAAGATAATTTTACATATTCTGAAGGGTTCTCAAATTCAAGTTCATCAAGCAGTATACCCAAATCTCTTGTATATGCTAAGAGTGGCTGACTATCTCCATAAAGAGTACTTTGTAAATAAGATGCTAAGTCAGAAATCAGGTTCTGATGATTGTATAATGCAACAATTAAGTTCTCTGAAGTACTACTCACTTGTAATTCATAAATACTGAGTTGAGTAGAATTCAACTCTAAGATAACCGGCTTAAAGTCTCTTTTAGCATTGCTATGATAAGGTGAAGTAAATTCTATCTCCATAAGTGCTAAACCAAAGAAACCTAAGGATGGCGTGTATTTGGGCAAAGATTCCCCTTGAATTACATATGGTGGAGGTATATCCCCTAAATGCTTTAAACCCTGCTCTTCCATAATTACTGCTGATACAAAAGTAAAAGGAAATTATTAAACAGAGAATCCAATCTAGTTTTATTTGTAGGAAGACTTCATGACTTTCCCCATTTTTCTTGAAATCACTCTCTCCCCTCGTTAAGAAAATTCGTGCTAAGAAAATTCGTATCTCATTACTTGCTGGTACAGTATTTTTATAATCAACTCATACTTCCGGTCCCAAATTGTTCAAACCAACCGACAAAATCCCCTCATACTTCAGACCCATAATTTGTCAAACCAACCTGCAAAAGTTTTCATACTAAACTGCAAAATATTTCATACTATTTATGTGATTAGTATTTTATATATGAAAATAATATGAGCATACAAACAGATGATAACTTTATCTACGAAGATGGCCTTGGTCACTTATTTGATAAAAATGGTAGAAAACTAATGTCATTACATGTAGACAATGTAGGCGCACCTTTGGAATCTTGTATGACTTTCAGAGACTTCAAGATGTTGACTAAAAATTGTAAAGAAAACTCTAAGAAAGAAGCAAAAAGCCACAACCAACAATCTCCGATGGATATTGATCAAATACAAACAGAATCAAAGAGAAAATGTCTTAGATATTCTTTTGAGATTAAGCAAAAATTTCATGAAATGACGGTGGAAGAAGGATTTTCGGCTTATCTGGCTGCAAATATTCTTGG
>JAKVQU010000210.1:0-10622 GCA_030462985.1 Schwanniomyces sp. yHRVM31
CACAATCATTCTCAATCATTGAAGCAAAAGTATATACGAATTTTGCAGCAAATCTCGAATACGTAATCTCGGTTTCTTCTTGCACTCTAATTTTAAATAAGCTTCGCTCACTCATTTGATGGAAAATATGCAGACTTGAATAGAGATGCGGCCGGTTTTTTCTAAAATATCTTTGCATGGTCTTTTGAAGTCTTAAATAAATATCAAGTTCTTCCGTAGCCAAATATTTTATATTTCCTACGTTGCAATAATTCTCAGCCTTGATATAATTAAGATATTGATCCGTGGTATCTTGAGAATTATCAAGTCCTCTGGAAACACTGGTCATATCAATCTTTGGGGTTATGCTTTTTTTCCGATAAAAATATGACCCATGCCTTTTCACGGTGGTAACAATATACCCTGTGGTCCTGAAAATATGAGAATTAAAAGACCTGGTGATATGATGATCATTCCGTAAATGAGGATTAATATTATGCTTCGCGCAAACTTCATAACACAAGTTACATACAATAAGTATACAATCTTGGACTCCGGTTAACTTCTCTTTTTCCTTTATAGCAAGAACACTAGAATCGATATAATGATTATTGGGATTATTCTCGAAAATATCGTTAACAGCATTCATATTTTCTTCGTAATTATCAGGATCACTTCTTCTTAAATCTCTTCGAAAATCACGAACAAATGGGTTAACTATTTTACCATTTACTATAACTATTGGAAAATCTCCCAATTTCTGGATGCTAAACAGAGGCATTCTTTCTTAAAAAAAAAAAAAAGAGAAAGAGAAAAAAAGAGAAAGAGAATATTAGAGATCCTATTTTAATATAGTAATTTATATTAATTTCGGGCACAATTGTATTGTGATTCGCTCAACTAACTATACTAATTATTTGTAAAAAATGTAGATCTATTTATACTTCGAAGTTAGATAAGAATTCTCATTCTTGAATCAACTCAGCCAGGCTTGGCAAGGGCTGAGTCAAAGGTTAGCTACTCCATTGGTCAGTCCATCCTTGTAACGCCGTAAGGCATCATCTATCCGCTATGGCTTACATAGATTATTTTCTTGTACTTTTGTAATAGCTTCATTATTTTTCATCAATGCAGTTATTAGTATTAGTGTCACGTGACATTGGTCGGATAAAATAAAATTTATTTCACAACATAATGTCGTTTTATAGGTCATGTGTTATCCCCGGATATCTTATCCTAAGCTGGAATACCAACAGAGAAAAAAAGAAGAAGAAAAAAAAAATCACTTTTTAAGGTTGAATTTATACCTACGGTTAGAAAAATATTCGACGATCAGAAAAATATTCGACGGTCAGAGAAATACTCGACGATCAGAGAAATATTCGACGATCAGAGAAATACTCGACGATCAGAGAAATACTCGACGATCAGAGAAATATTCGACGATCAGAGAAATACTCGACGATCAGAGAAATACTCGACGATCAGAGAAATATTCGACGATCAGAGAAATACTCGACGATCAGAGAAATACTCGACGATCAGAGAAATATTCGACGATCAGAGAAATACTCGACGATCAGAGAAATACTCGACGATCAGAAAAATATTCGACGGTCAGAGAAATACTCGACGATCAGAGAAATACTCGACGATCAGAGAAATACTCGACAATTAGAATAATTTTCCTCAGAAGTGAAAAATTTTTTTCTTAATTAAAGAGTATCAATGCTCAGAATTATAAGGTTGCATTTCTCACGTGCAACCCCTGGCATTAGACAAACTAATGCGCACTAATTCATACTAATTCTATTTTGACCTCGACATACCGTCTCTTAACTATGGTCGTGTAATGGATATTTATTTCGACCTCGACACGACCAATCTAGCTCGAATAGAAAACACCTTATTTAGACATATCGAAAAATAGAGGCCTTAACTATGGCAATGCGCGAAAAAGACTCCTACGAAAATTCAAATCTCACCATACTCACTAAAAGCGAACAAACTTCCCGTATAAATTGTATTCATTTAAATTAATCCAGATTAGGTTAATTAACTTCCGAGCGATACAGGGAATAGAGCTGCGGATAGATTTGGAATAACCAATCGGTATTATTCAAGTGCAGTTTTTTTCTTTCTCCATCCGTCTCCGGATTCTGATATATCTTGCTTCACCACTATTTGTACATCACCCTAACGTCTCCCCATTCTATCTCCGAGCGTCAACCCAATGAAGCGTCAACCCAATGAAGCGTCAACCCAATGAAGCGTCAACCCAATGAAGCGTCAACCCAATGAAGCGTCAACCCAATGAAGCGTCAACCCAATGAAGCGTCAACCCAATGAAGCGTCTGCGCAACGGCAAGGTGTTAAAAAAGTGTTGGCCGGTATAACTTTCCTTTTTCAAATATTTTGATATGGTACTCGTGGTTCTTGGTTTGCATGGCATAACAAATACCCGCGTTTTTAATAGTTCACTAAACCCAACTTTTGAGTCCCGATTTTCTGGTTCATCGCCGGGAAGGGTATCTTCGTCATCTTCATGGAGTTCATTAAGCTCGCCTGTCCAGCTCTGCTCGCCCTGAATGTCTACCAGATCATACCCAATTCTATGCTTCTCACAAATCACAACCTCAATATACCTCATAATCAGAAGATAATGTATCATTATCTTACTAACCTCTTCAGGCACAGACTATACTTCATACTACTATGAGTATTCTTATTATAATATAAATTCAACCTCAATAACCCTCGTTCATAATGCAACGTTCGATGCATCACAGAATTGGCAAACGTTAACATCAACAATTCAGTCATCCGATATGGTGATCCACATGTCATTAGAATGCATACAAATATATTTCGATTCAAATCACTGATTTCTTGATACATTTCTTTCATATACCGTTTATCTTCCCATTTTTCCTTCTGCTGGTCAATAAACACTTCAACAGTCTTTTTCGCTATATCGAATATCTTGGACAGCAGATTGGTTCATATCTTCAACATCGTGCTTCTTAAATATCTCATAGAAACTATCAACACGAAGAAAATTTGGCAAGAACCGCTGCTCCACTTGAGTCCGGTAATTTTCAATCAAACAAAATACTAGTTTACTCATATCGCTTATCCCATATTCTGCTTGATTAACCAAGATAATGGTCTTTTCTTCATTCAAATTCGTAATAAGAAACGTTGGAATCGTCTTATTGAATCCATGGTGTTTTTCACGATTAAACTCGTATATTTTAAACACCGTTTCCTCCCACGTTGATAGAATAGCAGTTCCCTTCTTTTCCATATAATCTGCAGTTCCTAGCCTAAACATATACGTGATGGAGTCAAGATGCTTAGCTCGGTTCGGCGACGTCATAAATTCGTTATCGTTAGACATCATGGAGATATATACTGGTACCATTAATTTATGTGAATGATCTTTTCCCACCAAGACATATCTCTTCATCATATTGAAAATAGCATTTTCTAATACAAGATCATCTTCAGGCCAGTTAAGAATAGCCTTGATACTTTTTTCTTCTTCTGCTTCTTCTTCTTCTTCGTCCACCAAGCTGGCAAATGTATACATAAATTTCGCACAATATCTAGAATATGTCCTTTTGGTTTCCTCT
The DNA here is from genome assembly GCA_030462985.1 of Schwanniomyces sp. yHRVM31. Lineage (NCBI taxonomy): Eukaryota > Fungi > Ascomycota > Pichiomycetes > Serinales > Debaryomycetaceae > Schwanniomyces > Schwanniomyces sp. yHRVM31. The sequence continues at coordinate 3,615 of JAKVQU010000210.1, forward strand.
TGAATATCGATTTTGAAAAACCCCTTTTCGGCCATTTGGAGAAAAATAGACAGACTGGAATAGAGATGCGGTCGAACCTTGGTGATATATCTATACATCGTAGACTCAAGTATCAAATAGAGTTCGTATTCATTACTAAACAAGTACTTTTCATTTCCCTGGTTACAATAATTTTCTGCCTTGATGAAATTGAGATACTGGTCAGTGGTATCTTGAGAATTATCGATTTGTCTACTGACATCAGTCATATCGATCTCGGGGATATCATTTCTCCTGCGGTAGAAATAGCTGCTGCTTTTCTTTAAATTGGGGATAATATATCCCGTGGTCACGAAAACGTGAGCATTGAATTCGCTGGTAATCTGGTGGTCTTTTCGCAAGTGTGAATTGAGATCGTATTTTGCGCATCGTTCAAAACAAATGCTACACACAATAAGTTTGCAATCTCGGAAACCGCTTATCTTATCTTTCAGATCAATAGCAATCACGCATGATTTCGCATGATTATCTTTAGGACTATCTTGGAACACTTGATTAATAGCATGTCGGTTTTGCATGTAATGATCAGGATCTAATCTTTTTAAATACCTTAAGAAAGTACTACCTAATGGGTTGACTATTTTCCCATTGGCTATGAAAATGGGTGACTCACCTAGTTTTTGGATCTCTAAACCGCTGATAACCATTTGATGTCATTTTTTATTTACATAAGATAGTACTCGATATAATGCTTGCTAACCTTATCTCTGAGGCTGGCTTGTTTATTTATTTATTTATTTTTCGCGCGATAAGCCAGCATTTATTTATCTATTTAATAAGACCCGATTATCAATATTATATCAATAGGATGATTCTGCAAGTCTTACAAACAATTATTAATGGCTGGGGTATATAATATTCCCAATCAATCATCTTCATCACATAGAGGTACTGAATCTCAGCCTTTAGATGACATTGATATAAGTAATCTTCAACCTCTTATTAGAGACTATGTTCTTCGGAAGCGAAGAAACACACTGGAAGGAAATTTAAGATTCATACATAAAGAGAAGGTATCATATGAGTCATCTTTACCAAAAATATATAATCTGGAGAAAGAACCAGCTAAAAATGCTCCTAAAGGAATCCTTTCAACCCCCCATCGGTATAATGATAGTCTCTTTAAGACTTTACTCAACTTATCCTCTCCTGAATATCAAGCCAAGGTATTAGAAGAAGAAAAAATATCAAGAATTAGACTGAATCTAACTTCAAATATTCAAGGTATCACATCTGATCCACCAAACTATGCTGTCCCAACACACCAAAGTACTACACAGAAAAAGTTACTTCAAAAAAAAGTTAGAAGATTTTATAAATGGTAGAAGATTTTATAGATGGTATTAATGGACAAATGAAAAAGAATAATACTGATTTACATATCGATTATCAGCTGAAAAGAAGTATAACCTCCCTGCCTGAGATATATTTTGATTCAGAGAATAGTCCAAGACCTGATAGCAGTATTCATTCGCCGACAGCATTGGCTCCATCAATAGATAATGCATTTACACCTACTAGATTTGTACCTTCTTCAAATAATTTTGGACCTGCCAATATGATTGATAATATTCCTTACTTAAATTCATATGCAAATGATTCACCTGATTGTACTCAATCTAGTAGCATTTTGATAAATTGCTCGCCAATTAAATCTATTTCCAGTATTCAAAATGAATTCAGCCAAGATGCTACTATTGAAAACAATTCAGATGAAAGTAATTCGGATACAGAATATTTTGATTCTCAGCAAACTATAACACAACATGAATCTCAATTACAATATGAAAATATACATAATGATACAATCGAAGTACCACTTCAAGATCTCAATTCTCCTGAACTCGTATTTGATTTTAATAATTACGTCAATGTTGATACAAATCCTTTAACTGAAATAGAAGAACCAGAAGAACCACCTGGCAATAACAACAGCAGTAACAATACGGATACCAATAATCTACCCACTAATGACATTAACCAATCTCATGGTGGTTTATCGAACATGGATCCTCCTCCTCCTTCTTCAACTCAACAGATCTACTCAAGAGCAAAGAGGAAAAGACAAGAACATCCATCCACAACAGATGATAGATGCTTGATTGAGAAATTTAAAACCAATCGGGATTTCACACCAATAACAACTGATGAAGAGGAAGAAATAGCAAATCTTATTCGGGAAGATGGGTTTAGGTTTGATAATTGGGCAAAAGTATTAGTTAACAAATACGGAAAAGTCATCGATATCTATAACACTTATGGCTGGCGTAGGAGCTTTCCCAAAACGGGCAAAAGTATTAGTTAACAAATACGGAAAAGTCATCGATATCTATAACACTTATGGCTGGCGTAGGAGCTTTCCCAAAACATTGAAACTGATGCCGCTAAAGAAATTACAAATTGGATTATTAAAAATTATATCAGATGAGAATTATCATGATTCTAGGATAGGCTTTATACCTCGTCTAATTGAACATGCAAAAATTATCCCTGTAAAAAAATGTAATAAATGTGGACGAGTTCTCAATGAAATAAGGATAATTAAGCACCCACATCTTAAAACCAATGAAGCTTGCAGAGGTCCATTTGAATTATCTATGGCAAATATTATGGGAAGAGAGCATCACGCTATTAGAATAATAAGTGTTCACCAATTCCCTGATATTTCAGAAGACATAAAGGTAAAATTAAGTAATCCCAAACTTACTAGAGAGTTGGGTGAGCACACAATGAATGGGGATAAATATTTGCAAAATATTAATTTTAAAGATACTATTCTAGATGAGTATGAAAAGAACTTTGAAACATTATTATTAAGCCTACCTCAAGAGCAAGATAGTGTGTATGAGCTAAGGCAACAATTAATTGATCGAATAATTACAATCAGTGAATTTGCGAGAAAAGATTATGAGGTGACCCATAGTCTTTATAAGAAATTCCGAAGTGTGAAGAAGAATACTGTGATTATGTATACAAATATATTCTTCAAAATCATTTATACCGTAATGAAATTACAACAGCTAAAATACTTTTAAATAAATAATGACATGCAAAGTATACAAGATATTACAGAATATATCCATACTCAACTAATCCAACTAAAATTGAACCCTGTTCGGTTAACTTTAGCAAATAATCCATTTATAGTAGCGTTGTGGATTAATCATATTGAACCAGAATCCTATTCTTTGAGAGATGGTAGTGGAATTCAGCATTTATTTGATGCAACTCAGTTTATACTAAAACTAGAGCTAATTGATTTCTGTGAGCAAAATAATAAGAATTTGGAAAAGGAACATAATATATGTTTCCAGGGGACAGAAGATTACACCACTGTGTATAAAATATTGAAAGTATTGAAAGCAAAATTGTTTGATCTAAGGGCAATAGAGTCGAACTATTATGATGTATATTTCGTTACGAAATATTCACACATGCTATACAAAGATGTACATATTAAACTCTCAGATATACCGAGCTATATTATTTTTCTTATCAAAATATTTTGTGAAACCCTTGAACCAATTTTAGAATCCCATTTTAATGTGCTAGAATTCATCGAAAAGACTTTTGTAGATGATTTTTACTCGGTTACTTCATGTTTCATGCCACTACATACATACAGGGAAAAGCTACCATTTAAATGTTTTAGTTTATTAGATGATTTGAAAAACGCATTAAGTTATAATATGTTTAAATTGAATAAGCTCATAATCTTGATAATGTACTTTACAGGAGGGGCTCCATTTCGAGTTACGGAGATTCTAGGATTACAATTCAATGATACTAAGAGAAATATATTTTTCAGATGTGGCAAAATGTTATGCACCTACACTTATAACAAATCTGATAATGTAACCAATAAATCAAAACCAATCTCAAGAGGGTACCCTGAGTTGGTAACAAAGTTAGTCTTCTTCTATATTTCTTCTATATTAATTATATTAGGTATTATGAGCTAAAAATGATGGAACATTTAAAGAACGAAGATCAGAACAAAGAGAAGTGGGAGTCTTTACAAGAAATAGCAACGAGATACTTATTTATAGATGTGGGTAGTGGTCTTGTTCAACCCGAGAACATATATGCATTATTTATGTCTATGAGTAATAAGTATTTTAAGCAAAAACTAGGAGTTCGAGATTGGAGACAAATCATGGTACAGTTTGTAAAAAAGAATATAAAAAGTACGTCAAAATTAAGCGCTGCTTTCATTTATAGGTTTCTTGAGATGCAGGCAGGACATGGGCCAACGGTGGCATTAAATAGTTATGAGAAGACTACAGTACGAGAATTTGATAATGGAGCGGTCGAGTCACAGCAGCTAATTTCAGATAGATGGCATGAAATTATCAATCTTCCAACGCTGCTAACTGATTTCGATGATTTTCAACCAAATATTAGATTAGAAGAAGTAGAGATGAATTAAATTGAGGATAATAGAACCTTTTAAATAAGGCATGCAAAAATGTTAGACACCTGCATATAATTGAAACTGTTAGTTTTGTGTAATAACAATATTTTTTTTTTTGTTTACTTTTTATAATTTTTATTTATTTTTGAAAATTTCAAGCGAAAATGTAATCATTGCTAAAAAACTACGCTTAACTATGCGATAGCAAACCAAAAACTCAAGTGCAAGGAATAGTAGGCTTAACAACTCAGATAATTATGATTGACTGCCATAGCAAAAACTATGCGTGACCTATTATTTTGCTGGTATTGCCACGATATCATATCTTATAAAATATGCGGATCTTTTCAATTACTTACTTGATAGCATTATCATGTGGTCGAAGACTACGGTATTTGATGACGGTATTTGGTTTAAGGAGTAAACGCTAAAAGAATTACATTACAAAGATACAAAAAATAAATGAATATATTGCTTTTTTATTTGGATAGTTTTAACCTCAAAACCTAAACGGTAGACTATAAGACTAAAAGTGTATTATTAACTAATTTTTTATCTAATATTACATAATGCAAGGAAACGATGGATGTTGGATATGTGCATATCATATGTATCTATGTATACATATTCTATTGCATACATATCCTATTGCATACATATCCTATTGCATACATATCCTATTGCATACATATTCTATTGCATACACGCATATGTACTTGGGTACTAGCCACGCTATCCTGGTAATATCCAGTAACCATTATAGCTACATTATTTAGGTAGTATTAAATGTTTATAGTACAATATAAAATTATAAATGACGAAATAAATGCAAGTATTTCCGGATAATCAGAGGTACAAACCGATTATCCGTCTCGGAAATTGATATCCCGTTTATCGGGCTTGTTGCAAAATCTCCGGTAAATAATCGATTTGAGAATGACATTGGGCTAGAATTCCGACTCATATTTTAAAATAGAAATATTTAAAGGATTGTCAATCTACATGAAAATAAACTTGAGTAAACAAAGTTAGGAAATATGAAGTTAGGCTTCATTTACACATTTTTAACTCTTTTGAGGTTGGCTTTCTGCCTCGAAGCTAATAACTGGACTGACATTAACCTTTTCTTTGAAGAATGTCTAGGAGATGATTGGGAGAATTATGACGTGATACTTACACCTATGAATAACTTAGCCATAATAAACAAAGAGCAACGCTTGTTTAATATTTCTGGTGTAGATCATGACCTATTTGAATGCTGGAGAGCGCTCAATACCACAATTATGATTTCGTTAAGCGACACTAGTACAGGATTACCACCGGGAAGAATATTGACTCCTGCTGATGAGGTAGACTCAGATGAGCTTAACCATTGGCAACCAAATAATGGGACTATAGGACCTCCATCAGGAATTGAAAGGAGGTCAGATATTTATGCTAGAACTACTGGATATGAAAAGGATAATAAATGTTTGGGTGATATTGTATTTGTTGTAACCACAAACATAATTTAAAGTGTATGAACACAAATGGGAAGCACAAACATAATTTAAGCGTATGAGCACAAACTATAACCAAAAACATAATTTAAGTGTATAAGCACAAATTATAAGCACAAACATAATATAAGTATATGAGCACAAATATATATCCACAAATATAATTTGTAATGCTTATCACAATATAAAACCACGGAACAAAGAAAATTTATGAGACTTTATAATTTATATTTAATAGAGATGCTTGATAAATCTGAAAATCTTAGTGACGTTTCAGAAGAATCCTCTGATGACGAAGATGTTACAATGGATGTTATGAACTACTCAAATCGATCACGAAATGAAACGTTTCCTTCTTTTGATATGAGTTTTGATGAATACAAAAATATGTACTCTGCTTTCTTCCGAAAGACGTCACAACATTTCATCATTTCAGAGAGAAAAGTCGGAAAAATAGATTACCCTGTTGATGATTATGATTTCAATGAAGATTTTGGAATTGGAATTCACAAAGTATTGGGAATAGCAGTGGCATTTTATTCAGATCCACAAAAAAACCATACCCTCAATAAAGAAAGTTTAAGAGGGCTCTGCACTTGGAGATCACAAGATAGGTCAGAAGCAAAAATGAATGAAATTGAATGTTTATGTGATTCAGTCCGAGATGTTTGCCTTGCTGATATTAATGGGGTACCCAACACAGATGGATTTATTAGTTATAAACTGTTACCTATCCAAGGACTTCCTATATACTTTGGATATATACTTGACAACAAGAAAAAACATGCCCAACTAAGGAATATCAGAAGACATGAGACTCCATATCCTAGAATGATTAGGACGGCGTATCAGAAGATTTTTGAGTCATCTGAGAGTACAAAGTTGCTGGAAGTAGTGGTATATTGTCCAAGTAGTATTTTTAAATTGGTAGATATTTAATCTTAGGTTTCATATTTTTAAGTCTTGAGTGTATAGTTATATAAGTAAGTAATTATGAATAAAAGGATTCCAGATTTACATGTCGAGAGAACATTAAGTTCTATAGATTCCCAGTAA
>JAKVQU010000211.1:0-10350 GCA_030462985.1 Schwanniomyces sp. yHRVM31
CGCTTCAAGAACAAATTCATCTCCTAATAAATTAATATCTCTACGAATTATGTCGCTCTGGTTAGATGGTTCTCCATTCTCTTCTTCCTCGATGTAAGTTTCTCTACTCAAAAATACTGAAGTACCGTTACTATATTCGTAGAACTCTACTGTCATTCCATTATATACATTATTTGCTCCGCTGACCAATAAGTCTGCATCCACTACAACAACACTCGCATTAAATATATTGTTCTCTCCCTCGTATTTAATCGTACGGGTGTCTAAAGCTTGCGTAATAATGATAATAGCTAATAATCTCTGAATAAAATTCATGAAGATCATTCTTTTTAGTGAGGACCTCTGGCAGAGGAGAAAGGAAATAAAAATCTCGGATACTGACTGATTATTTTCTTTAATCTCGAAATAAATAGGTATATCTCCCCATCTTTTTATTCGGACTTAGCGTTACTCCTTTGTCTATTTTCCTAAAGAATATTTAATTTAGCTATTGAATGAATATCGTTTACAGTCATAAATATTTGCAATTCAGTGAAAAATATAATACTAAAGCCAAAGACTTTAAGAAAATGGAAGTAGAGATATATAGAATTATTAGTTAATCGGTACTTATTATGGAGAATCGATCCGAAGTAATAGGGAGGTTCATTAGATTAATAAATTCTACATGGAACCAAGACCAATAGAAAAGGAATTGATCGACTTTTCAATTTTTCTAATCGAAGATATGAATTTGGCTAGCTTTGTTTTTATTTTAAGTAATTAAGCTAAGTATTTATAAGGCTATCACCAATGAGTGTTTTTTTGTGTAAGTATGGATTTATTACATAAAACTCTGGTATTTGATTTATCGTAGGGAACAATTATCTACTAATCATATGTGTTGGATATAAACTGAAAAGTTATGGGTGAGTGTAAAATTTTAAGCTGAATTGCAAATAGGTTATTAAAATTACTAGACATAAAATATAATTCATTTTTGACTATTATAAAGTGAAGATTTAATCTTCATAACCTAATTTGATGCCAAAGATTATGTTGTTTTTTGTGTAACTATTGATTTAATTAAAAAATATTAACTAAGGAATTGAAGATATCGAGGAGACCTAATTACGGATTCGGCAGGTAGTATTCATCTATGGTTATATGAAAAATGAACTACTACTGCGTGATCGGATATTTTAAAAGTATATAAAGTGATATACTTTTAACTACTACTGCGTGATCGGATATCTTAAAAATATTTAAAGTGATATACTTCTAAGATATTATGTTTCGAGCCTAATCAACGAACAAGAATAGTTTATTTTTTTAACTATTTCTGTTACCTCTTATCTTCTCCTCTTTTATATATATTTTGAAAAGTTCATAAATGTCATCTACGTCATAAGGATTCATGGTTTCGTAAAACTTCAACGACAAGTCGTTGTTTGTCACATATGAGTTTCCAGGGAATAATGTTTTATAATCATATTTGGTGATAGAAAAGTCAGCGAAATTATACTTTTCGGGATCAAGGTAACCCTCTTTGTTGAATATATATTTTGAGATATTTTTGTCTTCTTCCATTCTGCGTATACTTTCAATCTAAGCGCCAGTGTAAGGATGCTAATATAATATAAGTGTATTGCTCAGCAGTAATAAGTAGTTAAGGTGAATTGCAAAATATTTTATGCATAATTAAGAGTATTATATACCGGATCTGGCGTTTGCGGAAATCATTGTGCAACCCTTTATCAGTTTTCAACTTATAGTTAAAAAGATTTAGAGTTATAAATTTTCAATACATTACTCTTCTAATATTTCCTAGTTAATGTTTCCTAATTTTGAAAACTAATGTGTTACAAATTTTTAGAGATATTACTTACACAGACTAAAGTCTGGCTGAAATTTCCCACATTATATTCTTTTGTCTTTTCGTCACATCTTTTAAGAGTTTTTGCTTCCGGAAAATTTTTAAATATGAAAACAATCAGATAGGACACATCCACTTATCAAATTCACTCCAGAGGGTATCGCGTTTCTTGGACACCTTTTAGTGGGACAGTGATTAACTGTGTTAAAGTACTGCACACTAATGCTTTAGATCCCATGTAAGAATTTTCATAAATAGAGACACCTGCTTTTTTTCCTAACTTTTTCTAATGCAGCTTCTTTGTTAGCAATTTTATTGCACTTAGTGCTTGATTTAATGGCAGAAATATTGACCTGCAATGGTATTGAGGCAAGGGGTATTTTTATTTCTACTTTTTAATCCGCATATAAAGGCGGATATAGTACCATTGTGCCAGGCATCTCCTTTGTATGTCTAGGTAATTTGTCATTCTTACTTCCAAACAAATTTATTAAATTAGCATATGCAGGGTTTAAATAGGTCTGGTTAGATATCATTTTATGAAATTATTCGTAATCAATGAACGACCTTTGATATCTTCGTAGAACTTCACAGTTATCCTATTATATATATTATTTACTCCTTTAACTAATAAGTCCACATCCACTACTACAATACTTGCTTTAGAAACATCATCGTATTTAATAGCACGGATATCAAAAGAATGCTCTATAGATAAAATGAGCAATTTACTTCGGAAAATGCATATGAATAATATGCTTTCCATAAAGATTAATTTATAAAAATAAGCAGATTTCGACAATATAATATCCTCTTTTTTAAAAGCGAGCTTTCTCCACGGATTTTTCAAAGTTCAAAATTAGTCGACAATTATCATCATGATCCCCACCTTTTGAAACCTTACTGTGGTTATTTTGACTGCTTCTATAAATAGTTTTTGATTTAGAATAAATTAACCATTAGCAGGTAATTCATCCCATTCAATATTTGAATATCAACCTGATTATAATCAATTCGAGGATAATAACCAATTAATTCACTACGATGAAGATGTAACATTTGTAAGTGTACAAAGTTATTGGTTACCCCAATGTGGCAGTACAACAGAACTAGCCCAAGAGAGTCTTGGACAATAACTCCATATATTTCCCTGTGACATCGAATTAATGATGCTTCTGGGACACACATCACTATCAATCTTGGGTTATTTACTCGACTAAGTTTAACATATACTCTAAAAATTCATCTAATAATTTCCAATACGGCGCTTTCTCAATTGTATTATTAACAATTTATCTGATCATAATTATTTGGAATTCATCATTCTATATATGATGCAATACACATTTATTTCTATAAAATTTTGATACACTGTCTTTCTTTAGGTGATTAGTACGATATTTATTTCAAGTCTTAAAACTTTGCACTAGCATATTGTTGATTTCTTAGTTTAACTGAACAATATTTTAAAAGCCAGTCTGCGAGATAATGTTTAAGTCGCATATTTTAGATACAATTTGCATCCTTGATTCCTTAAATTTATTAAATATACATTTCTCACAAAAAATATTATTCATTATAATATACCAATATAGAACAAAATTCTTCTATATTATATATACATTCTATGTTCTGGAAATCGAAAGAGTTAACTTGTGAATGGATAAATGAATTGAATCAGCTAAATCACGTTTGTGATTTTTCTTCGGAGATATATTGTTCTTCCTTGTCAACAATGTTCTTAATTCCTTCTTGTCCAAGCTCTTCCATCATTCTTCCAGCGTCAAATGCGTCAATTTCGGCCATCTTAAAATCTCTAGCCTTATAATTATTCTCAAATAATGCATCCATTTCAGCAAAAGTCTTACCCCTAGTTTCGGGTAATTCAAACCAACACCACACAATATCTATGAGGCATATACCAGCCCAAAAGAATCCAGTCCTTGCTTTCCAGCCCCAGGCTGTTGCATTAACCATATATGATGTTGTAAGAGCATTGAATATACCAGCCATATTATAGAAATTTCTTGCAAGCGCAACAGTTTTTGCTCTTAAAAGAGTGTTTGGAATTTCAGTTACCATACAGTAACAAATAGGACCAACTGATGAATCATAAACGAAAGTAAAAATTAATAATAATGTTCCAACACCCCATTCGGCTCCACTAGAGTTAGCACATCCAAGACCACCAATTAGTATCAAAATAACAAACTGCATAATTAATCCTCCAAAGAAGATATCAAATCTACCAAATTTTTGTGATAAAAACCATGATGCAATAACACCCAAAATGCCTAGAATATTTTGTACAATACTGAACGTAAATGCATTACTAGGAGATAAACCGGCTTGTTCATAGAAAACAGTAGAATAACCCATAATAGCGGAACCTGACCAATTTTGAATAACCCAAACAAGTGAAGCAACTCTTGTTCTTCTGAAGTTGATACCTTTAAAGCAATCAAGATAAGACGTACTTTTTGTTTCAGCCCTTTCAGACTCAATTGTCATTTGCATCTTTTTGACCATTATATCAGTAATGATATGTTTGTCTGGCATATTTGGATTTTCGCTCATAAGTCTATTTAAAGATTTCCTGGCTTCGGCTTCTCTACCCTTTCTAACTAACCACCATGGTGATTCTGGCGCTAAGAAGATACCAAGAGCAATTGGAATTGGCCAAATCCACTGTACCGCAAAAGGAATCTTATAAGCGTAAGTATGTGCATTTCCTTCTAATCCTTTTAGAACACCTGAAGCAATTAAAGAACCAAATACCCAACACATATTGACGTAGGTTGTTAAATAAACTCTTAAAACTAATGGACAAACTTCTGATGCGTACGTAGTTGTCAAAGTTTGGAAGGCACCCCATGGTAAACCTAACAATAATTCACCGGCAAGTAACATTTTAATATTAGTTGAAAAGAAAACAATAAAAATAAAACAAGCTGTTAGGAATAACGATCCAATCAAAGTATATCTGTAACCATATCTATCAGCAATGATACCAGCACCGTATAAACCGACAATTTCACCAACATTAGTACACATCGATAAAATAGTTTGCCAATGTGGAGACACAACATACGCTTTTTCACCTTCGTGCCATTCACCATATTTCTTAGCAAATGCTGGAAAACCAAATAACGAACCTAAAAGAGCGGTATCGTAACCTTCCATAATAAGAGCAGAAGATAAGATAACAGACCACATAGCTGCCTTTGGATATGTTCTTAAACCGTCCATCAAACTCATGGATTTTTCCTTGGATTCACCATCCTTGGCTTCATTAGATAATTCCAAGAATTTTGAAATGTAGTCTTCAACCTCGAAACCTAAAGATTGATCAGAAATTTTCTTTGATTCATCAACTTGGAATTTTCCAGGCTCTTTAACATCTTCTACAAAAGTGGTAGACATTTTAAACTCCTTAGTATAAAAAATATTATGACTTTGATGTTCCTCATGAAAATCTTAGAGAGTAGTGTCACTATTTATAATATTTGGAAATACCATTAGATGATATATGGTCCTCCGCAGATGTATTCAGTGGGGTTAAAATGGGGTAAGTAAAAATAACATACGAAGTAACTTGAACTGCCTACTGCAGCCTTATAGAATTAAGAAAGTGGAGCAAGTTCAAAAAATAATTAGTTTCTTTAAGATAAAGAAGCCTTCGGAGAATTTACGAGTCATAATAAGTACCAATTTAGCCGCCACTTAATAGTTGAGAATGTAAGAAATTATAACTTCTGAAGTTATATCTCCCCTTTTTCTCTACTTTCACATTAAAGCCCTTTTCAAATGTTCGTTATCTGGCACAAATCTTGCAGAAGTAAAAAATATAAAAAATACTTTCCAACCACCACATCGTCAATTTCAGCGAAAATTTTAACGAAGCTAATCGATTCCAATAAGAGCCCAGTAAGAAAATACGGATAAGACGGATAAGATGGAGCCAATCTGAACATGCATTGATCACAATAATTGCAGTAGATACATCTTCCAATACTAGCTCATCGTTTCATTTTCTTTTAAAGGTATTGATATAATATTGACGTATTTTTTGCTTAAATTTTCCAACCGAGCATAATCGGGAGCTATTGATATAGATATTCCAGGTTCAAGTTAGACTAAGGAATATTCCTCTGGAATTGAGCATGATCAACTGCACAATACCATACATTAAACACTAGACCCTTTCAAGAAAATATTTTCCAATTTAAGATTATGAGGGTTAAGTCACCATCATGAATATTGCAGCAATTCGCAATAATTTGGCATCAGAATTTAAGCGAAAATTACTCTGTAAAAGCACTGAATCCAATATCTAATTTACGGCTCTGCCAGATTTGTCACTTCAAGCTTCAACAACTCTGTGATCGGCTCTTCTGCGGTAAAATATTTTTTATTTCGTAAATGTTTTAGACCCAAAAACCATAGAATGACTAAGCTTGAGGTATGTTGTATTCTTAAAGGGCCAAGAAATATAGCTGAGTATAATTAAAAAAGCTTTACAAGCTCTAACAGGCTATTCTCAAACGACTAGAATGGCGTCCGCTATGCTCCATTCCATGGGTTCTTGTCGTATAAGTAATTATTTTCTGATCGTATTCCATAACAAGTTAGCATAATTCAAATATCAAAAAGATATCTAATGTTCTATGGTTCTGTGGAACAGGCTCAAGCAAGCATAGATAGAAAATGATATAGTCAAAGAGAATTCATTAGTTATTTATCTCTTTTTTACCATAGACTTATATGTTAAGAGCTGTCTGTTAAGTACTGTCTGTTAAGAGCTGTCTAATACAGATATAACCTTCCTAGGAATGAATTATGCAAATAAATATGGCCATAGAGAGATACTGAAACAACTGGTAATTGAGAAGCAGGTTCGGGAAATCTTCTTTTTTTGAAAATGGCTGTAGTTCAAAGCAATATCGAACTCTAGTCACTCTGAAAATTATGTAGTTTGTGCCAAAGAATATTCACACTTAAGGAATATTGGGTAACTAAATTCTTAGGATAAATTCTTCTTATCCTTCTTCCTTATCCTTCTAACATTCAAAACTAGAACCTAATTAGATTCAAGCCCCAATTGATTTTTTATAATTCAATAGAGGCTAACTTAAATTGGGATTTCTTAAGATTATTCCTACTATAATAGTATTGATATGGTTACTGTGAAATCACGATAGTTATGAAAAAATGCAGCTTTATCAGGAGAATACTTTTATGTAGGGTATTCAACAATACTAAAGAACTTCTTTAAGCGAACTGTGCATGCTTTTCAATATAGCGGCCAAACATTTTTTACGATTTTAATTTGTTTAGCAAGTTCTATAGCAATAGATTAAAAAGATTTGGAGAGGTAAACTAAATTCATATGATTCAAAACATCAAAAAACTCTCCAAGTACTATTCTATATCGCGAAATAACTTCAGAGAACTTATAACAAAGATAATGTCTTTTACTGGACTTCAGAAGTAACTAAAACTTCATATCATTCCTAGAGTCTAATACTATCAGTTATTTTTTGTCTCTTGCAAAATATTTCTGATAAATCACTTGATTCATAATCCAAATTCGTGAACCCTGTTTTATCAACTGAATTCTATATTGTTCAAACAATGTGGCAGTATCGATGCGAAGAAAAGGGATTTCGAGACTACACAAATTTATTACCTTCTATTATGAGATAGTTAATAGAAGATAATATTTTGTTTCTAATTAACGAATAGAATATTTTATTTTTAACTGCTAGACCGAGTAGTCTATTTCCATATAAGCACTTAGTCAGGAGTATAATAAAGGAAACATCTTCTACAGCATTGTTTACATTATATACAATACTCTGACAACTTATATTCAGTACGTGGCATATCTCGGATGTGATAAAAACTATGAGCTAGGAACAAAAAAGAGCTATACACTCTTCGTGTAATATAAAAAATACGCTAAAGACTGAAAATAATTTCTTGAAATGTAAGAATGGATAAAAATTCTTCGGAATATAAGCTATCTACCTCCCCCAAAGACTTCAAACTTCAAAAGTAGGACATTCTTGACTAACACCATTTATTAGGGCAGGAAGGGAATGTACTCGCACGTACTTTTTGGTAGTATTGCACGCATACATGCCATGAACCACCATGATTAAAACTAAATGAACCACGATATGAAGTGTCATAGAAAGCATCACCAATTACCCTGTCTAATGCTGCTGTTATTACTTCTTTGCTGGCAGTTGTATCGCAATTGGTTTTACTAGTGCAGGTATTAATTTGCCATGCTGTATTTCCATGGAATACAGAATACTGTTGGCATTCTTTCCATCCTTTCTGGATAAATCCTAATACGAACGCAGCAACGGTACCTATAGAAGTTGCAGAACCAATGATAATATTATTATAGGAGTTGGCAATATTTGAGATTTTCTCCGTAATGTGTATTCCTTCCACCGTTTCGCTTGTGTCTCTAATCTCAAGGTCAGTACGATTATACGCTTCGAGAACAAAATCATTTCCTAATACATTAACATCTTCGCGGCGCAAAAATTCTCCGTCGTCGTCTTCTTCCTCTATGTAAGTTTCTCTACTCAAAAATACTGAAGTACCGTTACTATCTTCGTAGAACTCTACTGTCATTCCATTAAATACATTATTTGCTTCGCTGACCAACAAGTCTGCATCCACTACAACAACACTCGCATTAAATATATTGTTCGCTCCCTCGTATTTAATCGTACGGGCGTCTAAAGCTTGCGTGAAAGTGATAATAGCTAACAATCTCTGAATAAAGTATATGAAGATCATTCTTCCACTTAGGATATGTAAGAGAAAAGGAAAGCTGAATATCAAAAATTTCTCCTTAATAAATACTCCCATAAAAATGGGGTAAACTTCTGAGTCTTTTGCAAAAGTGTGTCTTCATTGATAATAGTTGCGCTAAGAGAAGCTTAATAAAAAATAAATGTAAGTTTGCTTATTTTTAGAAGAATGTAAATCCAATTTAACCTCTCGTGCAGAATGTCTCATAAATTTCATTGGTTTGATAATCTAGTTTAGTCTAGTGTCGTGTGAGCTTTGTTTTAGATTTTCTTCAAGTTGGTCCGGAAAAGGTATTTACGAATCCGCAATAGTTTAAGGGTTTAGGGTTTCCCAAGATGAAATGGCTCCTAAAGTATAGAGGAAGATAGATAGAATAGTAAGTCAAATAATTACAAAATTCACCATCGTGCTGGAGAACTCTTCAACAACATTACAGTTTTAATAACATCGAAAATTCAGAATTTATTCTTGTAGTGAGGAGTTAAGCTGAATATAGATTTAGAACTGCATGTCCGAGTTTGGTGAGAGTAATTAAAATAATATTATCCCAAAAGCAGAATAAAACAACTAAAGATGTAAATGTTGAATATTTCTAGAAACTAGGATTAAAGTATGTATAAGCCTTACAAACCTACTATTTTTTTTATTATCAAACATGGGTGTGACATTATGTCTCTAATCCTTAAACTAATCATCTCAGAATATTTTCTCATAAAACTAATTCTTATTGCGCTCTACATTCCGATGGAAATGCGTAAGAAATTTTCCTCTAAAGCAATTCTTATAGGGGGCTGAATCGGAAAGTTGCAGCACTACGGCACTAAAATTACAATTTGGGTCTAATACAGTATTTTCATAATATGCTCATACTTCCGGACCAAAATTGTTCATACCAACCGAGAGAATTCCCTCATACTTCCGACCCATCAAATTTCAAACCAACCTGCAAAATGTTTCAAACTAAACCGCAAAATATTTCATACCATTTATGTGATCAGTATTTATATTAGAAATAATATGAACATCGAAGCAGACGATAACTTTATCTATGAAGATGGCCTCGGTCACTTATTCGATAGAATGGGTAGAAGCTAATGACATTACATGTTGACAATGTAGGTTCACCTTTGGAGTCTTGTATAACTTTCAGAGACTTCAAGCTGATGACTAAAAATTGTAAAGAAAAATCTAAGAAAGAAGTAAAAAGTCACAACCAACATTCTCTAATGGATATTTATCAAATACAAACAGAATCAAAGAGAAAATGTATTAGATATTCTTTTGAGATTAAGCAAAAATTTCATGAAATGACGGTGGAAGAAGGATTCTCGGCTTATCTGGCTGCAAATATTCTTGGGGTTCCTAAGCAAACAGCTTATACTTGGAAAAGAAAAGCCAACGAGCAGCAATATTGCGAGTTGCTCGGTATTCCAATTAGTTTTAGAAAGCTTGGTAGGAAGCCTATCTTGAATCAACTTCACAAAGACCACTTGCTTACCATTGTGAGTGAAAATTCAACTCTCACCTTAGAAAAGATGGTAAATAGTCTTCAGGAAAACTTTATGGATTTAAAAGTTTCTCCTTCCACTGTTTATAAATTCGTAAGAAAAGTATGTAGGTTAAGTTTTAAAAGAATTTCATTAGTTCCATCCGCAAGAGTT
>JAKVQU010000212.1:0-10299 GCA_030462985.1 Schwanniomyces sp. yHRVM31
GACGTTGAAATAGTCAAGATAAAAGATATACTAGGTCAATTATTAGCTGGTTGAATGTAGAGCTGTTAGAGAGTACGGAGCTACAAAAAGAGTAACACAAAATTAGAGGAAAGAAACACATTTCTTAAAGGTTACAAGATGCGGAGTTCCAAATATCGGAAATAATACTGAATTTGAACAAATCTTTACAATTTGTTTATGTCAGCACTAAGCATTCAAAAGGTGACTTAATCATGAAGATTGAAAAAATAAGATTCTATTTGGGTAACTATCGATTCTTGAAACTAGGTTAAATCGAAAATAATATTATAAAATATAACTTATAGGCTGATAATTATGAATTAACATTCGATAATTATGTTAAATGAATTATCTGATATATTAGAAAGTATATAAAGTGATAAAATTATGGACGGATATATTGTTTTGAGCCCAACGAATAGAATAGTTTATTAACTATTTCGCTTAAAATAACAGTCCCTCTCCTCCATAGCTATTTAGAAAGTATAGATTACATCTATATAAGTAATTAGTTAGTATTACAATAAAGGAATCATCTTCTCCCAAATAATTAAGATTATATAGTACATCAACAATATAAGGATATATTTTGAGACTAAAAAGAGCCACTTAAGAGGTTATTAATATCATTGTTTCTAAAAAAGGTATTGATGAATAATTTGGAAATAGTTTAAGGTGTTATTGCTGGTGGTAATTTTGGAACTTGAAAGCTCATAGTTTTGAGAAATTAATTGCCTGTAGTATGAACAAATTCTGTTCATGGAGTATGTACATATTTCTCGAACTTAACAGTTGTAAAATCAAATTCATGATTAAAATTTTAATGCAACCTTCCACAAAGCTAGTTTTTTGAATTATAGATACTGTCATTATCTAAGACATCTTTAACATTCTGCTAACCTACATAAAGTAAAAATATTCAGAACATTTTTATACCGTTTAATTTGCAATGTGATGTTTTGAGGGGGCTTTTTAAGATCTAAGAGTTCTAAGCGCTTTCTTTCCCAATAAAAACAAGAAGTTCTATTACATAAAGACAACGTACAGACTATTTTATGATCACTCTTAGTAATAACAGAAATAGTTTATCTCACTTGATTTGTAGTTTTCAACAATATTAATGAGAGTATTCCTCTAGACTTTTATTTTCATCATTGAAATAAAATAAGACTGGATTAGCTAAATTTTTGCTGTTCTTTATATTTGGTTTCTCCCTTAGAAACTATCACCAAAAGATTATTGAATTAAATTAATACCAGACTAAGTAGTTCTATTTCTTTTTTATACTTGTTATTAATTACGAATTCATAATGAAATGAACAGATGAGATTAGTCGCATGTTATAATCCCAGTTTAAATTTGAAGTACAATAAATGGAATATCTAAGCCAGAACAGTTATATTTGTCTAATTCTATTCCGTAAGAAATATCCTGATAAGGATTACTTAACAGGTTGTAACTCCGCCTTTTACTTCTCACGTCCTGTCAAAATAGAGTAAATACCCATTAAGCATTGAACCAATCAGAATCTCTTAGAGTCACTCTTTATTTTTGATCAATCACATAATAAATAGTGGAATGGGTCTAAAGGTCTCGTCATTCCTTATTCAAGTAAATAAGTCACTACTCTCGACATCACATTTCATAAGTTGGGCAATCCAAGTATAAACGCCCCTGAAAAAAAAAAAAAAATAAATCTTACATAAAATATTAGATGTCAAGGTATTATTCAGTTCATCTGATACATCTCAATGGAGTTTCACTGCATACTTTAATGTACCATATAAAATAGAGTAAGAATCTAAGTTTTTTAGTTCAATGATTTTGAGTATCCAGTATACAGTGCAATGGTGGAGTAGCATTAAAAAATACATTTCTTAGCCGCCTATATTATACAATGAAGTATAGACTTATTTGAATAAATAAATTATGAGTAATCACATGTATTTCACTGGAAAAGACATAAAAGATATTATTATAGATGTACCAACCTTTCGAAGGATGGAAATAAATCCTATTCTATTCTCTCTGGTTCAAACTAATCGACAGCAAAATGTGAAAGTCTTCTTGGATACACCATTACTTAAGATTCGCAATAATATAAGTGAACAAGAATTCGCTAATAAAAAACATGTATCAAAGAGTGATGTATCGGTATCGTTGGGTGCATTTCCTCTGGTTAGCTCAGTTGTCTATATCACTCAATTATTGACAACCGCAGAATTTAAAAAATTGAGTGTTGATGAATTTAAAGAAAAATACCTTTCCCCTCTTGATAATGCTATCAACAATAACGTATTCAATTACAAACTATTACTGAGTGAATATGTATATCCATTTGGTGATCCTATGTCAGAAGGGGATGATATTCAGAGTTATTTTGATGAAACAACTGTTTTTCCACTTAAAAACTTTTATCGAGAAATATATGGAGAAGACAGCTATTTTGAAAGGGCTTCA
Source organism: Schwanniomyces sp. yHRVM31 (assembly GCA_030462985.1). NCBI lineage: Eukaryota > Fungi > Ascomycota > Pichiomycetes > Serinales > Debaryomycetaceae > Schwanniomyces > Schwanniomyces sp. yHRVM31. Next base: position 2,482 of record JAKVQU010000212.1, read on the forward strand.
CTTCTAAGACCTTCTCTATATACAAGACAATTAATAAAGCCTGATATAGTTCATGTGTTGAGAAAACCTTCATCTCCTAATTTTAAAGCGCCGAAAATATGTTTTGCTATTGGGGATTATAAAAAAGGTTCATATTATTTGAAAAAGGGTTTCGAGGAATTAAAACTGGAAATTATGACCTACAAGATAAGAGTATCCAATCCACAATTGAATAGTGATTCCCCTTTTTTTCAAGATTGCAAATGGTCAGAAAAGGTATCTTTTGCTTTGGTTTTAAGAAAATACCTTTATGATGCTTTCATCTGTGGCACAGACAGGGTTTTTATATCTGATTATCAAAGCTTTTCTGGTTTCTTTCAATATGAATTCATAGATGATCATCAAGTGGCTATAAATTACTATGTGATCAATGATCCAGAAACTGTCGCACATGGTATTACATTGAGATCTGCAATAGCCGGATTTTTCTATAAAGATTTGGAAGACGCATATGGTACCAAAGAAAAGTTATCACGATATTTTAAAGTTGCTAGTAAAGTAGTTGGGCCTGATCCTTTTGATAATGTCATGCCTAAACATTCGCAGAAACACCCACGCAGTTATAATCCAACTTTATCAGGTTTAAGGGAAACTTCTTCTGGAAAAGAGGAGGAGGTTATTGATGGTAATACAATTTGTAGAGTTATTCATGATGCTCCGGAATGCTATCCAGCTCTAGACATTAAGCTTCCATCAAAAGTATTTGCTAAATTATATCATTTCTCAAGTCGGTCATGGGAAATGCACGAATTATTTTTTCTTTGTACACCTACTAGAGAAGGATATTACGAAATGTTTTTTAATGAACTTTTAGTTAATGAAAAAATATCAAAGTCACAATATGCTTCTAATTTTGCGAAACTCTTTGCTTCCGGTTATTGGAATGGTCTTTACGACCATCCAATGCATATATTTGAATATTTAGGGAAAGAATTACCAAGAAATATGTGGAATGAAATTGAAGTCTATAAGGTTATTAGAACAAGAATTAAAGAACTCCATAGTTTAGGAATTACACATAATGATATTAAGGAGTCTAATATTCATGTATCCATATCGGGAAGAATATCATTAATAGATTTTGGATTATCAGATTGTGAGAATTGTGGCCATCGTAAGAAACAAGATCTTGACTGTCTTGATCGGATGTTTAAGAAGGGTAGGTATTCTACAGATGAAAATTGGAGTAATATGGGTCAATATAAAGAAAACATCGATGATGGCGTTACGGATGAGAATGATTTTAAGAGTTATGAAAATGAACTGGATCGCAAGAAAAGAAAGGATATTATTCCTACAGTTAAATCCAGTACTAGCAGCTTTCTCAATAGATAGGTTTTTTTTGAACATGTCTGTTATCTAGAAGTGCATATGTTTATTCGTTTTACCGTCTGCAGCTTACAGTATAGTATAAAATCCTTCATATGGAAACCCATCAATTTTCTTTTTTTGAATATCACTTGCTGACAAGGTGGAGAAATTTTCCGTTTATGCTAATTATACAGCATTTTTATTTTCTACTCAAACTACCGGTTCGGAATTGTTCATACCAAGGTTCGGAATTTTCAAACCATAAGCAAGAATGCTTCCATACCAAAATAGAGAATTATTCATACCATCAACAGCAATACCTCAAACTATTATCAAAAATATTCATACCATTATGTGGAATACTAACCACATCCCCTAATTTATATTAGTTTTACCCCGAAAGTTGATGTTTCTTAGATTATTAAAAATATATCCTTCCTCCAATCTCTTTTATTTATTACTTACCTAGATTGCTTGCCTCTCTAAGCATTACTTAAGATTCTCTGAACTATGCTTACAAAATCCTTGAAAGCTTTCGATTGGCTACATGCTTCATAAACTTGAGGTGATAACTTACTACGAACAGCCAACTCCATTGTCTCCACCTTTGACTTACAGACAGACCAAAACTCTTCAATTGCATTCAATGCTGGTAAATATGGAGGCAAGTAAACTAATTGAAGTCCATTATATGAAGCCAATGTAGATAAATCCTCATGTTTGTGAATTCTTGCATTATCGACAATCAGATACTTCATTTCTTTGAGTTCTTCGTTACATTTAATCTCTTCGATAACAGAGTGAATAGATTAAAGAAGTGATTACTTGTAGTACCTGTCCTTATTTTACTGGGTCTTGATATTTTTCTCTTCTTATTTGTAGTGGTAGCCAAACTTTTAACTTGTAAACTGACATGGCCCTTTGAGCATATTGCTCCCAGAAAGAAATGTTTATACCCCTTGTCACAGGAACAACTTTGATAGCCCTTTGCCCTTCAATACACCAACCGCCTTCTCTCCTCATACCAATATTGAATCCAGCTTCATCGATGAAGACGCAATTTTTCAGAAAATCAAGAATGGGTTTCCAAGTTTTAGCCCATTCGAGTCGTTCGTTAATAGACTTTTCCAGAACTCTTGCAGATGTCAGAATTGTTCTCGAATTACTTTATAAAAGTTAAAATGACTCACTTTCTGCAAGGATTCGTCATCTCTCCTTTTTATGCTATTCATACCTATATCCGAATGATGGTATTACCTCCGTAAAATTTCAATATGTTCTTAACTATAAATAATTTCAATAAAATTTGTAAGGAGAAAAATAAAAATAACAAAAAAAAGCGTAAATCATTTGAGTACAAAGTTAAATGGTTGTATGTATCATAGAATACTCTTGAATATATCAACTTAATATTAGTGGTAACATAACATAAGTAGACATTACTGGATGTTTAAGACCTCTTTTACCGAAGTCGGGGAAATCACTTTTTAGTTAGATAAAAGAATGACATGCATTAGGCGCGCATAATGCATAACTTCTAATTAAGTGGCAATGTCAAAAACTCTTTCATGAAGTTATTGACAATTTTCTTATTTTTGACTCTCAGTATGGCAATCCCTCTCGATATTCAAAGTCAACTCAATAAGGTATTAGAGTGTTTAGGTACAGAATCAACCAAATACAAGGTTACAGTGGTTAACAATGATCTCGCATTTGCTAAATTGGACGGTGCTGATTTTGATTTTGCCGATAGAGACAAGCAATTATGGAATTGTAACAAGCAGCTAGATGTGAATATAAACTTAATACTATATCAAGTGAATACTGAGTCTGGTAACTTGCTTGAACAGTTTGTTGAGGATACTAACTATAAACTTTATGGCATCGAACCACAGGCTGATCTGAATAACACAACATCACCTAATATATTACCGACTCTGGAACTACAGTGACTGGAAAGGCGTCAGGTAACTGTGGTGGAAATACTAAATGTGCAAGCAGAGTTGATCCCTCTAGTCGATGTCACAAGCCAAAAACACAAGCAAAATCAGCAATGAGGGCTAATAATGCTAATAAACAAGTGACTTTTAAGTTGTGTCTTCACCATAACTGTCAAGGGTCAGGAAATAATTCAATAAGGGTGTACTCAGATGGCAGTCTGGGTAACGAAAGAGCTACGCTCTCATTTACAGTCAAATAATCAAATGTTTAACAACACCTATTAATATTGAGAGTGCATAATTTTATATGAACACGGCAATAAGTGTTACAAACGCTGCCAGTAGGAATTGCTATATAAGGAGTAGTTATATATGGATTAATAATCTTTTAAATTGAACAACAACTTAATATTTTGCTTACTTCACTTTGCTCTTACATAACTCCAATATTTGTAAAAGCTTTAAGGTGCACAATTTAATTTCTTGTACGGTTTAATAATAATTCATGGATACCAACATATTAACTATGATTATGTAGGTGATTGTGTGGAATATAGCTTGATTGAATAAATTGCTATCATGCTCATGAATCATTATTGAAACTATAATGAAAATACGTTCTTTTTTAATTCTACTCAATTACTAGTTCTGTAACCTTTCCATCTTAACCTCTTCGATATTAAATTTATCTATAATCTCTTATCTCAGTATATTGTACTGTATTTAATGATAAGTTTTCAGGTATATATGATAACGTCGCTTTATTTTTGTTTTTTGGAAATTTGTGATAAATTAATCTGCTAGACATTATGTAATTTATATTATGGCCACTTCTCACTTTTGGAAATCCAATCAATATAATTATATTATATTAAGTTTGAACTAATGTAGGCTCATTTAAACTAGAACATTCCACAACTCATCCGAGAGAAAATCTACCTTGTAGCTATTTTATTATCTAAGCTGGAGGCATTGGAAAATTATCCAAAATGTTATCACGAAATCCAAAGTTACACAAAACCTCGCATCATAAGAATTAAAAATAGCCGCCCAAACTATAGAAGAGATAGATTAGGAACATGTAAATGATGACGAAATTGTATTTCACAGGTAAATATGAAGATAATATTATTTCAGCTGAGCCTATAAGGAATGGGTTCGCTATAAATCCAGATTTATACGAAGAAGTAAGACACAATTATAAACAAAATACAAGAGTCTTTTTGGATACTAAATTATTAAAACTTCGCAATAGCGAAGGTTTAGTAGAAGATCTAACATCTGCAAAATTAGTATCTAAGAGTAAGGCTTCTGTTGGATTGAGCGTTATCAATGATAGTGGGCCTAATGTTTATGTTAGTGAAGCAATGATCAGAGCTAAATTTAATGAGATGAGCTCTGAGGAGTTCGAAAATAGCTTCCTTTCACCACTTGATAAAGCTATTGAAATAAACAAAATCAAATGTAAACCTTTGCTGGATGAATACTTATACCCCTTTGATGATACTAAACATTCCGAACTTCGAATTCAAACATACTTTAATGAAGACATCGCACGTCCACTAAAAAAAGTTTATCGTAATTTTTATGGAAACCAATCCCAGTTTGGTCAAGCTTTAATGGTTAAAACTCCACTTTATAGACAAATGAGAATCCTGCCGGATATTGCACATTTTTTCAGTTATTCTCCCGCAGGGGATTTCGATTCTCCAAAATTTTGTTTTGCCTTAGGTGATTACAAAAAGAGCAATTATAGATTAGGTGAAGGGTTTGAAAATTTAATAAAGGTAATAAGGCATTATAACCTAAATGCTCAAAGGCAATTGAGTCTGGAAGGGAAAGATCGATTGTTTCGATATAAACAATGGTCAAGTGATGTAGTATTTGCCTTGGTTCTAAGGAAATACCTCCTTGATGCTTTTGTTTGCGGAACAGACAGGGTTTTTATATCGGATCATCAAAGTTTCTCTGGGTTTTTTCAATATGAGTTCATTGGTGATCAAATGAAAATTAATTACTATATTATTAATGATCCAGAAACTGTTGCTGATGGAATTACATTAAGAGCTGCAATGGCAGGATTTTTTTATAGGGATTTAGCAGATGCATCTGCTATAAAGAAGAAATTGGCACCGTACTGTGAACTCGCTAAAAAGTTGACAGGGAATGATCCATTCGGAAATGGAATGCCTAAAAATCCACTGCAAGGTTCAAAAGATTTTAAGAAAACATTGAAAACATTAGCAGATGTTGAGGATAATTCAGAGGGAAAAGTAAGGAAACCATTGAAGGGAATACCATCTGTCGAGTAATATATGATGCTCCGGAATGTTACCCAAGTTTAGGAATTCAGCTTCCCTATAAAGTGTTTGTCAAGTTATACCATTTCTCTAGCCGGTCTTGGGAAATGCATGAATTAATGTGTTTTGGTATACCTACTAAGGAAGAATATTATGATATGTTTTACAATGAACTTCTAATTAATGAGAAGATTTCAAAGTCGCAGTATGCTTCCAATTTCCCGAAACTCTTTATTTCTGGTTATTGGAATGGCCTTCACGATCACCTAATGCATATATTTGAATATTTAGGCAAAGAATTATCGGTGGAAAGCTGGGACAAAGATAAAGTGTACAAAGTGATTAAAACAAGAATCAAAGAACTTCATGATTTGGGGATTACTCATAACGATATTAGTGAGTCCAATATTCATGTTTCGGTGGAAGGTAAGATTTCATTGATAGATTTTGGGTTATCGGATTGTGAAAATAATGACGAGCGTAAACAAAAAGATTTTGATGATCTTGATGAGATATTTCAGAAGGGTAGATATAATACAATGGTAATATAAAGAGAATATTGATGTTGAGCCAATATACGAATACAAAATAACGAATTATGATGAGAAACTGGGCAGCAAGAAGGTAAATGGAGATAATTCCGAAGCAAGCCCTGAAGTTAAAAAAAATGTTATCAATTTCCTTAACGAATGAATTTTTTAATGATCTACTTTTCTAGAGAAATAATGTGGCTAAGATTGAAATGAACTGGGTTCATGCCATAGATAATTTGCTACTCATATTAATCATGCTAATGGCTATTTATTTAATAATAACTAATTATACTGAATAATGAAATAGCTGTGTTAATCATTAATGTACATATATGCGTGTATTCCTCTTATGATGCTGTTATATTATACACTTCTAAATCTATTTATAGGGGCCCTTAATCTTTGAGAACTGATATTCCTGCCAATATATCACATTACATAAACATCAGAAGGTATTTTGTATGTATCCACTAAATATGAGACTAAAGGATGCAAAAGAATTATATCTTCAAGTGAGTGTTTAAAATGAAGTCTCTGAGGTCATATATAAATAATGCACTAATAGCGTAGTCAATAGGTGCATAAGCTCCTGTAACAATTAAGAAATTTATACTTTCGCAATCAGAACCACCTTCCACGGTTCACTAAGGGTGTTTGAGATAATGCCATCCTCCCTTCAAAATAGAAGCACCCTTTCGCTATGTCAAAGCCTGGAACAGAATTCCTGAATTCTAACCTTGGTTAATGCAGAAAAGAAAATGTATAAATTCAACAAAATCTTTGCGAACAACTTTATACCTTTTTACTTGTTATGAAATGACAAGTTAAACAAATATAGCAGTCATTTATCTAATATCACTCAGTTAACATAGACTGAATTTTATCAAGAAATTTCCATAAACGGTAATCCCGATATTACTTTCAGACTTAATTGAAAGAAATTGTGGAAGAGATCTCTATAGGGAGAAATAAAATGAGCCTTTGTTAAAATTTAGAAATAAATGATCAATTAGTAATGGACAAATATTAACTCCTTCATTTGAATTGTTAAGAAACTTTAATCGGCGAAAATTATTTCGGAAAAAATGGCTCAAAGATTTATTGCAACAATACGGGGTAAGCGATATTTAAATATCTCTCGGAAAAGTATAGCAATGTCTATATATAGTGTGAATTAGTACCGCTTTACTCATAATCATCAGAATTGAATATTAATTCAAACAACAATCAAAAAAATCAAATATTAAAATGTCTAAAGGAAAAGTTTTATTGGTCTTATACGAAGGTGGTAAGCATGCAGAACAAGAAAAGAGACTCTTGGGTTGCTTAGAAAACGAGTTAGGTATCCGTAAGTTCATTGAAGACAATGGCTACGAGTTAGTTACTACTTCAGACAAGGATCCAGAACCAAGTTCTGAAGTTGATAAGCACTTGAAGGATGCCGAAATTGTCATTACCACACCATTTTTCCCAGCCTACGTCACAGAATCCAGAATTGCTAAAGCTCCAAAGTTGAAGATGTGCATCACTGCTGGTGTTGGTTCTGATCATGTTGATCTTAATGCTGCTAACAAGAGAAACATCGCGGTTACTGAAGTTACCGGATCAAATGTTGTCTCTGTTGCAGAACACGTTATGATGACTATTTTGAACTTGGTCAGAAACTTTGTCCCAGCACACGAACAAGCTATCAGT
>JAKVQU010000213.1:0-10249 GCA_030462985.1 Schwanniomyces sp. yHRVM31
CTGTCAAAGTCTGAAATGCTCCCCAAGGTAATCCTAGCAATATTTCTCCAACGAGTAAAGTAGAACGATTTTCAGCGAAAAAAACTATGAATATAAAGCAAACAACAGAAACCAAAAAACCTATGAGGGCTTTTCTATATCCAAATCTATCAGCAATAAGACCAGCAAAGAAAAGTCCAATAATCTCACCTACTGGCGCTGACATGGTCAAAGCCGTTTGCCAACGAACGGGAACAATATATTCACCTTTATCGGGGTAGTAGTCACCAAATTTGTGAACAAAGTCAGGGAAAGCAAAAAATTGAGAAATAAGTGAAGAATCAAACAGATCCATTATAACAGCCAGAGATATAATTCCAGCCTACATTGCAGCTTTAGGGAAGGTGGCCAATGCCTCTTTCAAGGGCATCTTTTTTTCCGCATTATCTTGATTACGTGCTTCATCTGAAACATCCAAGAACTTCAGCATATAGTCCTCGATATCCTTCTCAAGATGAAGAACATCTTGGGACTTTTCTCCTAATGAATTTAAGTGAGTTATTACTTCAGATTTCTCCATTTTTGAATGCTTTACTTACTTCAAACTTCTCCATTATCGACTTTTTCACTATATATATAAGTTGAAAATATTGATTAATGTTAAGTATATTACCCCGTTTAATGGTGTGATATCTCAGAAATACCCTCAAGTTTTACTAGTGCTATACGCAATGTTAAACCAAATAGGAAACATATTTTCAATAATTCCGTTGAACCAGCCGCTGCAATACATCTATTGTATCATTGCGTATTCGTTTTCGGAAAAAAAATAATAGTTACTACCGTTTATGAAGTAAAATTGCGAGAATTAAATCGAAGAGTAGTTTGTGAAAATCCCGCTACCTTAAACCAAAAAAAAACTGAATCTACAAACTAAGATCAATCATCCAATTCTTTAACTCGTATAATAACAATTTAAAGCGGCTATTTTTTTGAACTAGAGCCAAGATATATGGACGCTGAACTGCGTTTCTTTAGATGGCACGTAAAGAGAAAAGACTTTGCACCAAAAGTGCGCGTAAATTTCTCCTTGTGCTAGAGATCTTCCTAAAAAATATATACTTTACCCCAACCGTATCTTTCTCCCGGGCTAAAGATGTTTCTAAAAAATATTTTTCCTTTGCCCCGACCAAAGTGAATTGCGTGTAAATTTCTCCTCGTGCTAAAGATATTCCTAAAAAATATTTATTCCGATTGACAAGAAAATACGAGAAAGCCGTAAATTATACTTTACTTAAAATATAGCTTTTGGTTTGACACAGGACATGTAAAAGGGTTTGCGGAGATGGAACAATGACTCATGCAGAGTTAAATTACCTCGCTATTATTATCGCAATATTTTTCCTTTATTTGTGACCCCACAAAATAGATGTGCTATTATTTTCGCAATATTTTTCCTTTTATTGTTACTCCACTGGATAGAAGTGATTATCCGGTAATCAAGCTCTTATGAATTTACAGCTTTTCACAATAATCTTATCAAATACGAAAAAAAGCTCACAACTGCAGGAATTTCTTTAGGCGTTAATAGCTATTGAGTGACTCAAGAACCAATAATGCAATAATAAAACTAAATGCTTAAACTATCTGAGTTGGTGAGTTGTAAAATATACTTCCCCCTACTTGATTGCAGAGATAAGAGAACTACAATACAATAGATGGTTTAATATTAATCTAAATTATATTTGTTAAAATAATTCTATTGGGTCAAATGACAACGCATTAGTTATGATAAAGATTAATCAACCAATCGGGTAGCTAATGTATGACTCAATTCCTTAGCTTTGATTGAAAAGTAAGTCAAATATTATTTAATCTTGAAGTATAAATAAAGGTCCCAATGGAAGTAATTAGAGTAAATTTATTATAACGGTAAGAGCTCCCGTATTTTAATTAACGTTATTATTCTGCATCAAGTGGGGTAAGTTAGAGAAAGTGGAGAAATTCAGCAATTATTTTTTCATTCCGCACGTTATTTTACTTATGACGTCAATTTCAGTTCGGCCGTTGCTCGCTTTCACCCCAAAGCAGGGATGGTTGAATGATCCAAATGGTCAATTTTATGATCGTGATACCAAAACTTGGCACTTGTACTACCAATATTATCCTGACGATATCGTCTGGAATATGCCCTTGTATTGGGGGCATGCAACATCTAAAGATTTATCAACCTGGGAGGACCACGGACCTGCACTAGGTCCGGATAATCCAGACGAAGGTGTGTTCACTGGGAACATTGTCATCGATTATGATAACACTAGTGGATTCTTTGATAGCTCTACTCATCCTTCAAAAAGAGTAGTTGCCATATATACTTACCATAAAAAAGATTCACAAACTCAGCATCTTGCTTATTCTTTAGATGGAGGTTACTCTTTTGTCAAGTATGGAAACAATCCGGTGTTGGATGTCAATTCACTGAATTTTAGAGATCCCAAAGTATTTTGGCACTCACAGACTGAACAGTGGATCATGGTGATAGCCAAGACTCAGGAATTCAAGGTAGAAATCTATGGTTCTCTCGATTTAAAAAAATGGAAGTTGCACTCTAGCTTTTCGTCTGGTATCTATGGATTCCAGTATGAATGTCCTAGCTTAGTAGAAGTTCCTATTGAGAATTCAAATGACACAAAGTGGGTTATGATAGTTGCAATTAACCCTGGCCTGCCATTAGGTGGTTCTGCAAATCAATACTTTGTAGGATCGTTTGATGGATATCTGTTCGTTGCTGATGATTGTCAAGCTCGTCTAATGGATTATGGAAAAGATTTTTACGCCTTTCAAGTATTCGAAAATGTCACTCAAGATCAAGGAGTAATTGGATTAGCTTGGGCCTCTAATTGGCAATATGCTCATGTAGCTCCTACTAGTCCTTGGAGAGGCTCTATGACATTAGCTAGAAAATTAATTTTGGCTCTGCGTAAAGTGAATCCTGATACGAGTGTTTTGTCTTTGCTTCAAGAACCTGTTTTTGGAAAATCAGTACTGGAGGCACAAGTTGTTCAAAAACATGATATACATTTAGCTACTACAAACACTTTTAAAATCGACAAAATATCTAGTGGTACTTTTCTGTTTGATATTACTTTCAAGATCGATGAGAACATAAGAAGTAACGGTTTACTTCAGATAACTAGCGGTAATAAGGATGTTAATGAGTTTGTTAGAGCTGGGTTCGATTTGTCAATGAAACAGTTTTTTGTAGATAGGTCAAATTCCAGTGGGTTAAAGGAGAATCCTTTCTTTACTGATAAAACATCAGCTTATGTCGATCCTTTGACTAAGGTAGGTAATTCTTCCGTTTACAAAATTTTTGGGATTATTGACGGAAATCTTATAGAAATTTATTTAAATGATGGTATTATCACTTTAACAAATACATTTTTTTTACAAGGTGGTGTTGCACCAGATTATTTACAAATTTCCTCCACTTGTGATGGAATAGATATCCTTGATTTAAAAGTTTGCGAATTAAAGTTAAGTTGAGCTCTTTGAGAACATTAAGGTATAGAATCTATAGAGTAAGATTATCTGATATTATAATTTTATTTTGTGTAATGTTAATAGGTGAATATATTAGAGATCTGATATTTAATACAGTATTTTATATTAATTACGGGCCCAATCGTATTGTGATTAGCTCGACTCACTATCCATGAAATGTAGTTCTATTCATACTTGGAAGCCAGATAAGATTTTCGTTTCTATTCAACTAGGTGATAAGTTCAGTCATAGGTTAGCTATCTATTGGTCGACTCATCTTCATATTGTCTGAGGCGTTATTTATCCATCATGACTTCATTAACTATTCTCTTGTAGCTTCATTCTTTTTAAATATAGTAATGTCTCAGTGTCACCTGATATTTGGTCGGATGAAACACTTATCACCACATGATGTCGTTTTACAAGTCGTATGTTATACCCGGATATCATATCCTGATCACTATCTATATATTAACTTATTAAACAGAATTACTGATCAGTAGCCATTGGCTGGCTATTGCATGACCCATTTTCATAATTCCTAAGGCAGAATCTATGAGTTCGTAAATAACCTATCTTGGCATCCTTTTATTTTGCATCATATATTATTAAATTACTTCGACGTAATACACCACACAGCCGATCAAAAATCCAAAGTACAGCAAATTGTAGTTTTAAGAATTCTTCCCTCTCGTATATCTTATCTTAACGTGAAACATTACCCAATTCAGCAACATAGGCCGCAGAAAGCAAATAACAAACTATCCGGGTAACTAAAGCGCATCTAAAATTTCCCAAATGATCATTTGTAAACATGCAATAAAATTGGTGTTCATTCAATTCGGAACATATTCTCAATATCCTTTCAATCTGCATCTATTTGCTCTGCCTAGAATATTCCATGATGTTCGTGCATCAAAATACAAGAAATTTCTTTTTTACTTAATATTGATTAGTGATACAGTATTTTCTATTAAATTACGAGCTCAACAATTGTGATATGCTCAAATAACTATTTTTACTATCTATAACCCTCTCAATACTTTAAAGTTAAATAATATTTTGATTTTTTCTCCTACCAAGGCGGACTTGCTGATGAGTTAAATATTCTATTGGTCAGCTCATCCTCTCAGTGCCAAAGATGTGATCACTTCAAAAGCTTTTAAAAGTACATTAAATTAGGACGCTGTCGAAACCCTATATTTTATATTGAAAATATTATTCACGAGCAGATCTTTTTATTTTAATTGTTAATATGATTATCAGACTGTATATCATAAAGTTATAAATAGATATCATATTTTTGAGTGCAATCAGCAGATAAGTCTAACTTCAAATAACAATGTATCCCCAGCTTAACTACTTCTGTATATATAATTAGTTACTATTACAATAAAGAAAACATCTTCTCTAATATAATTACAATTGTATATAGAAACCATCACAGACATGTGTTGTCCAAGTAGAGCTCACTATGAAACCAAATTGATGCAAAATAAACATACCAAATTATAATATCAAGTGGAGAAGTAAGGACTAGCCATATGTACATATATATTATTAATTATCTCTCCAGTCGATGGAGGAACTTAGAGCTAATCAATCGTAAAGTGCGATTGAAGATAATACTTATTCTAGGGACAGTTATGTTAGAAATATCTATAATAGTTTAAGACTAACAAATTACAATAAGAGTACTTATTTTAGTTCATCAGATATCATTTCTAATAGACAGTTACATTATGGAAAAAAAGATTTGCTAAATAAAAAGGACATGAGTCAATCTGTCATCTTTAACATAAATATGTTGTAATATTTTTCAATTCCAATAGTTGAGTTGTCCAGACAATATTTTGGAAAGCAATAGGGTACTTCTAAGTAAAGTAATCGTGATATTTTTTATGTAATGCATTGATCGTACTTGTTTTCTCTGTAAATATTTTTTAGCACTAAAAGTTTAAATTAAGCAGTGCTGTATTAAAATCCGACACAAAATACAAAAATAGCATAAACTTGAGAATAGTGTATCCCTTCCTCTCCAGATTATCGAGAAGATATACTATTAAGAAAATAACTTTATGATAATTTTGATATGCATGACTGCATATTACCTGAAGGGGTTTGGAACAAGATTCAGTTGCATTAATATGCGTCTATTTGACGTTCCTCTAACTTTTATTGGGTAATAACTACTTAACTGATTAGATTACATAAATTTCTCAAAAGAAAACTAGAAGCTAATCTCCAATAAAATTATAAATACACTTACTCAAAAAAGAAGAGCTAATACATATTGCTTTTTTATTTTTCTTCATGCGAGATCTGCAAGTATGTGATCCTAAAATGGGTTAAATTTTAACTATTATTTTTGAAATCATTGAATTATCCCCAGGGAATAAATTTCCCTTACATCTTTATCTGAAAGTGGCCAAAGATGGCTGGTGACTATTTTAATAGATGGCTGGCTAGTTACTGTATTATTGAGGTATCTTAAACAACAGTATAACACTATAAATGATACCTTGAAATATCATAACAGCAAAGCATGAAATAAAATTTATAATATTGTATACAGATACTAACAATGAGCATAAAACGTTATTCAATTTCCGATAATTTAAAGGGTAATCTTAAAGCAGATACGTCGTCTTTCAGAATAAAGAAAGGTGGGAATGTTAGAAAAAGCATTATTTATTCACCATCTAACTTAAACAATATACCAGAAATACTAAAGTTAAAGAAAGTAAAGGATGATTTTGCTCCGTCAACCTCATATACATCAACTTTCTTAAATGACCTAGGACTACCTAACCATATATCTTCAAGTGACAATTACTTGGAGTCTCTACCTTATAATTCAAAACCCATTCAAACTTTAGAATCTGGTGATAACGAGAGCTTTCATTCAAAGCAATATAACGAATTAAATAGAACGAAACTGGAGAAGTTATTTGAAATTCCAGAATTAGTTTATAAAATCATCGAGATTGCTCACCTCCAAACATTAGAACTTCCACAAGAAATACCACCTTTAAGAAGAAAGCCCTTGAGTTACAGTCATGCTTGCTTAATTTATGGTGATAATGAGGCAGCAAAGAGAGCAATATATGAAACTAAAATGGTTAAACCAAAACCGGAACCTCTATTGTATACAATGTTACAAGTCAACACTCTATTTTACCTGATTGCTAAAAATATATTGTATAAAAGATGTTACTTTAGTGATAAAATTAAATTTCAGTTGTTTCTCAAAACAAATATCTCTCTGAAAACCAAACCTTGTCCTAAGTTGATTATTTTGGACAAGTTATTTGATGAAACACAAGCAAGTATATTCAAATTGGATCAATGCATAGACTTTTCTAAATTGGAGTGGATTGAGTTTTACATGTGCCCAAAGCTTTATCCTATTCCCAGCATGTTCAAGAATGGGACAAATATCAAAAAAGTGAAAATTACTGCTTCTAAATTAGTTGATGATGAATTCTTAAAAATGCTTAGCAGATACTGCCCGAACTTGGAAGAGATTGATTTCAGAGCATGCGAGTTAATTTCAGACATAGGTGTTTACCAAATTGCGATTAATTGCTCAAAGTTAGTTGAGATTAACTTGGGAAGAAAGGGATACGGGCATTTAATTACAGACAAGAGCATATCAAAACTAGTTTCAAATAACAGAAAGTTAAATACTCTTGGACTTTCCGGTTGTAATATAACAGATAGGTCAGTTTGGGATTTGGCAATTCATTGTAGCAATACACTAGAAAGACTTTCCCTAAACAGCTGTAAATTTGTCTCTGACCAGTCGATTCCCATGATTTTAATGAACAATTTGTTTGGCAACTTATCGGTATTAGAGCTAAGATTTACTAAAGTGTCTAATTTTATACCAATAATAGAGTTCATTAAAAAAAGACAATCAGAAGGAGTGATATTATTACTAGAGCTATGTGAATCCCTAGTTCTAAGAATGAAGGATCAAATGACGTATATAAATAGATTATGTGAAAATAGGCTGACCTAGGAAAATGAATATCACGAATAATATTGATAATTGTAAAATTTGTCCAGGTAGTATTCAAAATTGGTCTCGAATGCCTTAATGTAGTTGTTTTTGTTAGATCCCAACGTGAGGTTGATGTGTAATATATGATACTGTCAATCTGTTTTAATTTGAGCTTTAAGTTTCGATTAACATATATAGTATTCCTAGCATTCAAAATTTATTAAGATATAATTTGGCTAAATCCATCCTCGCTGTTGGTATTCCAGCTTAGGATATAATATCCGGGAATAACACATGACCTATAAAACGACATTATTTCGTGAAATAATTTTATTTCATCCGACTAATATCACGTGAAGCAACTATACTAATACAAAATAATGAAGCTCTTACGAAGTACAAGAAAATATTTTATGAAGTCATCGTGGATCGATAATGCCTTAGGCAATATGAAGATGGACCGACCAATGGAATAACTAATCTATGACTCAGCTCATCGCCTGGCCGCCTAAGTGGCAAAAGAAATGAAAATTTTCATCTTGCTACTAAGTATAAATAAAGCTACATTTCGTAAATATTTAGTATAGTTAGTTGACCGAATCACAATACGATTGTGCCAGTAATTTATATAATATAATACAAAGTACTCCCAAACTACACCATAATAATACTAAATTATGCAAAATCAACATAAACATCACCCGTAGAAATAATGCTAGAAAAAAAAAAAAACATAAATCAGAGATAATAGCACTTTAAAATAAGATTATGTAGTATATGCAGATTATTTACAATATGATCAGCAATTCCAACATTCGCCATCCATCCCACCGTATTGATTATAGTATACCTCACCTACTGTTTCAAGCCTCGTCATCTGGTACAAAACGCATAATCAAATATTGCCATTCTTCTTTTGTTCGCTCATATATGTTAAATATTTTCCACAATTGAATATACTTCTTTATAATATCTTCTGAAATAGGACTACTAGATTCCTTTTCATTTCCATCATATATCTCGAATCTAAAATCAATCAAGTATACTTCTGTACTCAAATACCATATATTCTTTGAGTGAATTAATCGTAATTTAGATAATTCAGTTACAAATACGAAGAATAATAAATAGACCCATGGGTGATAATTCTTATAAATACGGAAGTTATCAAATACCTCTTTATGAATTAGATGCAAACTGTTAATCCTTTTGTTTGAGGTAATACTTCACACGCCGTACTTTCAGAAGGATAAGCATTTCTACAGGTTTTCGTGAGATGCTCGGTTATGTCCAGTACTCTTTTACTTGTAAGCATCAATACCAAAATTATCTGAGTGATCTATTTCAGGGTCATTAATTAAATATTCCTCAACAACTGACTTTAAATATATCAGAATTATAGTTAAAACCGCTTTGTATATCTATTTTATCAAATTCTAGGAGTCTAAATTTTTCCTCGCAAAAAACGAAATCAGATTTTGCGCGACATTTACTTGAAGTCTCTGGTAATACTTTTTGATACTCATTTGTCAAATACTCCAAGTAATCTGGGTCTGTTTTTCTTATGTATTGATAGATTTTGTAAAGTTGATTTGCTTCTTCCTTATAATCATTTCCTTCAAATGCCTCGTAAATAAATGATGTAAGCGCCCCCATAATAGTTACTCCTGAGGAATGAAGATTGACTACTTTATAATTTAGGGAGATTATTTTTGGTTCTGATTCATCGTCCTCTCCTTGACTCTTGGTGGTACTAATGCTGCTACAATTACCTATCTTCCTCTTTTTTCTCAGAGCTTTAGTAGGTCTGCCTCTTTTTCTCTTGGTTGGTTTTTTCTCATTTTCATCTCTTAGAGCCTTGGTTCTCTTGTGATCAATTTCTACCAAAACCATGTAATTTGAATCTGTTAAAATGCCTTTGTTCTTACGATTTGAGAACATTTCTGAAAGTAGCTGAAGAAAGAAGCTATTTGTCAAAGGATGGTTAAAATCTATTTTATCGTGATGAATAAATAGCGGCAATTTTTTTACTTCAACAACAACGAGAGTGTTTCTTGCATGATCGTCTAAATATGCACAAATATCTGGGTAAGAATGAAAAATATCATTTGTTTGATGAGGTACTTTAGTCTCTACCCCAGTTGGACCAACATTATTTCTATCTGAAATATTTATCTCAATCTTTTGTAGAGCTGCCCCAAACTTACAAATCGGATCAAATAAAAACTTTTTGAATAGATCTCTAAATGCAAGTTCACTTTGGTCCTTTATATCCTTTATATTTTCATGATCTTGAAAGAATCTGAGTTTTAGCAACAAGTGGATTACTGATTTTCTTTGTTCCGTAGTAAACAAATCTTGGGAAAAGAGATCTGTATCTAATATTGATCTTAACTTCAATTCAAATCTCTTTTGAGGTATTTCTCGACAGTCTATAAATTCAATATCGGAAAAGGTACCTATAAGAATATTATCTGTTGCATGACTATTAGTTAATTCTTCCAAATCATCTGGGTCTGTGATCTCACCCTTTTCTTCCACAAACTCATATTCTGTAAGAGGGAGTGACATAAAAAATATAAAAACAATCTTCCAATGGAGTTCACTTTCTCTAATATTCTTCTTGAATTCTTCATAAATTGCTTCTAAATCAATTTGATCTTTGGTTCCAAAAAATTTGAGGGATAGTTCATCATTTGTTAAGAAATTATTTCCTTCAAA
>JAKVQU010000214.1:0-10177 GCA_030462985.1 Schwanniomyces sp. yHRVM31
GGTCCCTTGGCCCAGTTGGTTAAGGCGTGGTGCTAATAACGCCAAGATCAGCAGTTCGATCCTGCTAGGGACCATTTTTTAAAATATAAACTCTATAGACTAAATTTTTGTTCCTATAGATTGGCTTGAATCCAAGTAATATCACTAAGCGTTCTGGTTGCTATTCTTTACCACATGTATCCACAATATGCTTTTCATCTTCTTTATACATTTTGACAGACATTGGCACAGGAAAAATGAATGAAACCTGTTAGTAAAGAATGGCTTCAACAAGTCTAAATAAGTCAATAACTAGTAGGGAAGTGTTCTAGTTGGTATAATACTTGTCTGATATCGTTTGTCATATTATGGGACTCTATCTGCGACCGATGGATGACATCGCAATTTAAGCTCGTATTTCCATTTTTAAATGTGTATTTTGGAACCTGCTTACAAATATTTCCCTATATATATATCAATTAAAATCCCCACATTATCACTCTTGTTCTCAAAACTCAAAAGAATTAGAATAATGTCTTCACATCATGTATTTGTCTCTGGTGCTACTGGATATATTGCCCAACATATAGTTAAGCAATTGCTTTCTAAAGGGTATGGTGTTGTAGGATCAGTTAGATCTGCCGAGAAAGGTATATCATTAGAAAAGCTTTTCAACTCAAAGAACTTCAGCTATGAAGTAGTCAAGGCAGTTGAAGAAGATGGTGCATTTGACGAAGCTTTGAAGAAGCATCCTGAAGTTACTGATTTCTTGCACACTGCATCTCCATTCCACTATCATGCTAAGGATATTGAAAAGGAAATGTTAATACCAGCTATTTCAGGTACAAAGAATGCATTATCTTCGATCAAGAAGAACGCACCCCAAATCAAAAAAGTTGTTGTAACTTCTTCATATGCTGCTATTAGTCCTAAGGACCCCACAGATCCTAAAACTGTTGTAAACGAAGAGTCATGGAACCCTCTTACCTGGGAACAAACCCTTTCTAGTTCTCGTTTAGGATATTCTGGTTCAAAGAAATTCGCAGAAAAAGCAGTATGGGAGTTCGTAAACAATGAGAAACCAGTTTTTGATGTGGCTGTAATCAACCCAGTTTTTGTATTTGGCCCACAAGCATTTGACGATAATGTCAAAGGAACCTTAAATACTTCAGCCGAAATGGTTAACGGTATCTTAAAACTTAAGCAAACTGATGATGTACCTGAAACTAAAGGTGGATTTATTGACGTCAGGGATGTTGCTGCTGCGCACATAATAGCATTAGAAAGGGAAGATGCCAAGAATCAACGGTTTATATTGGAAGAGTCCTACTTCAGTGCCCAAGAAGTCTTAGATATAATACATAAAAGATTCCCCGAGTTTGCTTCTAAGTTACCAATAGGTAATCCAGGTTCGAAAAAAACTTTGACTTTTGCTGTAATTGATAATAAAAAAACCAGAGATTTCCTTGGGTTCAATTTTCACTCTTGGGAAGAATCTGTTGTTGACACAGTCAAGCAAATATTAGCTAATGATGAAACAGCTGCGAACAAATTGTAGCAATGAGAGTGGTTGAATTCTTACTAAACACTTGTTGGTTAATTAAATACATCTGGTAATGTTAATTAGTAGTATTTAAATAGTGAATGAATAAGAATTTTACTATTGCTATTTTTACAGGAGAAGAATGATTAGATAAGAATAGAAATATTTAAGAAATAATCATTCTTAAATCTTAGCAATAACCTAATATCAGATTTATTTTTCTTCATTTGTCTAACTATTAAACATTTCTTTTTTTTCCAAAGTACTTTAAACTCAGAAAGATATCCCTCACACAGTACAATCTTTCTACTAGACTTAATATTAGTGAATACTAATTCAGGATAAGAAACTTGTACAGCTCGACAGAAGTTACCTAATGTTAAGACAAGAGTAACTCACTTGGTTGCGAAAAAGTTGCTGGTGATCTTCCTGTATATAATGTGTGAAAAAATTTAATTTTTTAGATCTTCTTTACTGTAATTACTTACTATAGACGACAACATGGCTAAGAAGGATAAAAAATCCAAGGAGTCCAAGAAGGTCAGAGCTGCAGAAAAGCAAAAGAAAAATACGGCTAAAGCTGATGCAAAAAACAAGAAGTTGTCGAAAAAATTTGGTGAAGAAGAAGATGATCAAGATATCGATGAGATATTAGAACAATATGCCAAAGAGCAAGAACAATTTGAAGCAGTCCATATTGATGTGTGTAATAAGCCATCTAAGAGATTAAACCCAACGATGGTTTCAAACCCAATCCATGGTAAAAGTGAACTCTTTTTATTTGGTGGTGAAGTTAACGATGATAAGGCCCATTTTTACAATGATTTATTCGTGTATTCTATTGATAATGACACTTGGAGAAAAGTAAGTTCAAAAAATGCACCATTGCCTCGTTCTTCTCATGCAATGTGTGCACATCCTTCAGGAATCATGCTTATGTTTGGAGGTGAATTTTCATCCCCAAAACAATCCACTTTCTACCATTATGGCGATACTTGGATTCTTGATTGTGACACCAAAGAATGGATGAAAGTTGATCAAAAGAAGGGTCCTAGTGCCAGATCTGGTCATAGAATGGCTGTTTGGAAAAACTATATCATCATGCACGGAGGTTTCCGTGATTTAGGTAATATGTCTACTTACTTGAATGACGTTTGGTTATTCGACATAACATCTTACAAATGGATTCAAGTGGAATTTCCTCCAAACCACCCAATTCCAGATGCTAGGTCTGGACATTCACTTATTACATGTAATGATGGTGCTATCTTATATGGTGGATACTGTAAGGTTAAAGCAAAGAAGGGATTACAAAAAGGTAAAAATTTGAGTGATTGTTGGATATTGAAGATGAAGAGTGACCCATCAGGTGTAAGGTTTGAACGTAGACGTAAGCAAGGATTTGTTCCTTCATCAAGAGTTGGTTGTTCCCTCGTTTACCATAAGAATAGAGGTATTATGTTTGGAGGTGTTTATGACTTTGAAGAAAGTGAAGAGCAATTAGATTCCGAATTTTACAATAACTTATACTCATACCACATTGAAACGAATAGATGGTATAACCTATCTTTAAAATCACAAAGAAAAAAGCAAAAGCAACAAGAAAACAAAGAAAAGAATAGAGATGAAGACTTAGAAGATATTTTGAATTCTATTTTAGCAAAGGCTAAATTAAATGATGACGAGGAAGACGAAGAGATTTCCCAAATAGAGAAATTGAAACAACAAGAAGAAAAAGAAGTATTAGAGAAAAAGACTGTTGAATACCCTGTAATGAATCAATTACCTCATCCTAGATTTAATGCCACTACATGCGTTGTTGACGACACATTTTATATATTTGGTGGTATCTTTGAAAGAGGGGAACAGGAATTCAGTTTAGACTCTATGTATGCTATCGATTTGGGTAAATTAGATGGGGTTACAGTTTTATGGGAAGATTTGTCAGAATTAGAAAAGGAGGTAGAGAACTCAGAAGATGAATTTGATGACGACGATGATTATGAAGATGACGACGAAGAAGAGATAGAAGATGCTAAACTTGAAGCCGAAGACGACGAAGAGGAAGATGATGAAGAAGAAGAAGAGGAAGATGAAATACCAGATCCTAGACCATGGTTGCCGCACCCACAACCTTTTGAAAGTTTGAGAGATTTCTACGCTAGAACTGGTGCAGCATTCTTAGAATGGGCTATTTCTAGTAATAGAGATGCTAGAGGTAAATACTTGAAGAAAGCTTCCTTTGACTTGTGTGAAGACAGATTCTGGGAAAGAAGAGAGCAAGTCAGTATCGGTGAAGATAACTTGGAAGAAATTGGTGGTGTTGGTGACGTAATTAAGAAAGATACTTCAAAGTCAACCAAGAGAAGATAATTATATTATTTATTTATTAAAATATAGAATCTAATATACAATTTAGAGAAAAATAGTTTATGCAAAGTGAATACCGACTTGATGGAAAGCATACAAAAGCTTCAAGAAGTCAGTTTGGTCTAATTTAGAAGATCTCTTATCTGCAAATTCAGTTTCAGTTAACACTTGATCGATTTTACTCTTAACAATTTCTGTCATAGAGCTCTTATCATCCACCATCATCAGATCATTGGCAGCTGCATTTTGAGATGCTAAAAATGCCTTGTAGTTCTTTTCTAAGATTTCAATAACGTTATTTGATTTAAAGCCAGCAGCGATGGTCTTGTTCTTTCTGACAAAACAAATTCTCAAGAGACCATCCCATTCATTAAAGTCAATATTAGGTCTAGGATTCTTGATTTCAATTCTCACGACGGAAGATTCAACTTTTGGAGGAGGACGGAAATTGTTCTTACCAACCTTCATGATGTGAGTGACATTAGCCCACATTTGGACATTTGCTGATAATCTACAGTAAAGGGCATCCCCCGGTCTGGCTAATAATCTCAACGCAAATTCCCTTTGGAACATAAGAATAGATACTCTTGGAGGTCTTGGCTGATTTAACAACTTAAACACCAATGGAGATGAGATCTGATAAGGAGTATTGGAGATACATACATCGAAATATGGCAATTCTGTCTTCATGAAATCTCCTAAGAGAATTTCTAACTTCTTTTCTTGAGGGGTTCCATGGACTCTTTTGGTCAATTCTGCTGCCATTCTAGGGTCCATTTCCACGGCTACAACATTTCTAGCTTGTTCTAAAATACGCACAGTCAAGTTACCAGTACCTGGACCAACTTCTAATACAATATCACTAGGTTTAATGCCTGCTTTATCTACAATACCTTGAGCAACTAATGGATTTTTCAAAATATGCTGACCGAGATTAGTATTGAATTTAAACACTGAATTAAGATGCTTATCAGCTGCAACTTTACCACCAGTAGGATTTGGTGCTGTACTAAACTTCTTATTAGCTACTTTGCCCATTTTGTTTATGCTAGAGTCTTAGTACACAAGAATATCAACGACAGATTTTATCTTCAGATAAGCTCATCTCTGTGCTAAAAAAAATTTCTAATGAAACATCCTACGCACCAGATCCTATGAGATTGATGCCGCAGGTACAAATAAAAAAGCGGTAAATAAACATCCTTATGTTTATGCTGTTTATCAATAGTGGGGAATAGAGTAGATATTGTGTATTGATACTATCACTGTGTGAACAACAAGGAAGTGGTAACAATTAGATACACAAAAAGCCAGACTTGAGAAGCGGCAACGCATATTATAACAGATTTAAATGGTTTACAGCAAAATGCAAATATGAATAATAACCAGATAGAACTATCGCTAAGAGAAGTACTAAAGGTAGTAGAAACATTAAAGCAATATGATATTGGTGGTGAATTGCCTGATGAAGAGTTTCTGCTAGTGTACGGTGCTGAGAGAATAATATATGTTATTGAAGGATTGGAGATAGATTTAGAGAGATTGATTCAGATCATGGTTGATCTAAAGGTCCAGCAGCGGAAAACTGGATTGATGGAGTATTTTGAAGAGCGGATGGGAATTGAGATACTGATAAAACTCCTTAGAGAACTTGAAAAAGTGGTTTCAAGAATCCTTAAGATGCCTTACATTGGCCAGGAGCTATATCCATCTAATAAAATAAACTTGTTAGACAAGTTAGCAACAGTTAGTAACAGACTACTTCAGGCAAACGAATACATTATCACATATAAGCATCAGTTAGACATAGCTATCGTATACCACGAGGTCTGTTACAACATCCTCAGCTCGTTAAACCAGGAAATTAGCGATTGTCTAGAAATATATAACAAGCTACTGAAACTTAAGCTTTCGAGTCCACGAAGGCATTTAAAACAGCTCGAGTTGAACCAAATTGTTGCCAGAATGAAGATTAATGACCTCTCGTATACCAACAATATGTCGATGAAGTCGATGAAATTACCTACATTTAATGCTCAGGACGAGCAAATTTATCTTGAATATAGTGACCTTGAATCTAGAACAGGACCATTGAGTATTTCCTTGGATATTGTACCAATGAAGATTGAGGAATTTAACATGATTTGTAGTGACGAATTTCCTTATGCCAAGGAATCCATTCAAGAAAAATATGGGGCAGTGTTAACTCAATGGTCACTCTTACAAAGAAGGCTTGAGAGGTTGAAAAGGGAGACTATTGATACTAAATGGAATGATATATTCACATATTTAATTAAGGAGATTAGTGCCAATTGCGAAGAAGTCTTAGAAACTTCTGCTGTTACTGGTATAACAGATGGGGTTGGAGAAAAGTTAAGGTTGTGTTCAAATTCAGTAACACTAATAAACAAGGCTTTTCAAGATAATATCATCTATGATAATGAGGTATTAGAACTCTTCAATAGCGAGCTATTACCTGTTTGGGAAAAAGTGAGCAACTTACTAACTACTTCAAAGACCAATTCTGAAACCCTGAATCATACTGAAACCCATGAGCATGTATCTTTCAAACTTCCTAAACTGCTGCAAGATCATGTGCCTAAGAATAGTTTTGGCAAGGGTCTTGGTATTGATTTAGGCATTGGTGTAGAAAATATTCATGTACCTTTCAGCATAGAAAAGAAAGATAAAATCAAATTATGGAGAAACTCGCACTTGATGCATGAAAAGAAAGATATAAAGCAAAAATTATTGTCATTCCAAGAAGAGCACCGAGATGACGATGAAGTTACGTTAGTAAATAAGACGCCAAAATTGTACATTGAAGGCTTATCGCTAAAGGAGCATAAGTATGAGTCACGTAATATACATGAGCTCTGGCACATGCTTTCAAGGGAAAATTCACGTATTCCCTCTAGAATCCCACTTATCGTCAGTGATTATCTGGCAAGGAAACTTCCTATTATTAAGAAAAAATTATTCAAGAACTTTCCACCGTCAAGGATTCCAGAAATTAGTCCTGAGCACCCGGTGTTCAATTCCCCTGACCGTATGCTGGAAAGAAAGGGACCACCTGAGCTCATAGCTGAAGAGCCCATGCTTAAATTTCCATTAAGACCAACGACCAGTAGCAGGAACTACGCTATTAAAACCAAACCAAATGGGTCTCCTATCCACATGAAAGATTCTTCGCACTATATGAGACCTACCTCGTCATTAAATGCATTTACCACCCCGGACTTGAAGTTCAACTAATTATATCCATATTTATTTCATCATTGAGAGGGATTTTCCTCTCCTATTGTTATATAACTACAATACTCTGTCCTAATATATCCAATCATTATTATCGTATATACAAATGTCGTTAGTCACGAAAGTTTTGCACCAGTCTAGTTATCATTATTCTTGCTACCCTTAACCTTTTCTGGATCCAATGACTTACTAGTGAACCCATCTAAGAAGAAATCCTTACCAAAGATCTTATACATTATACTGTTCTTTTCCTGTTGCCATTTTTCTGCTTCATCATACTTTCTGACTTCCTTACCCTGGATGATTTCACCCTGCCTGACCTTTTTGGTCGATTTACCTTCCAAACGCTTGTAAAACTCGTAACTGGGCAAGAGGATAATTGGAATAGAAAATAGTATCATATATATTCCATAATATCTTGTTTTAACTGCTTTAGGTGCCTTTTTCCAGTCTGCTCTTCCAGTTTCAACGATACCCTGAACAAACTCTGAATTAGCTGGTTTGGGTTTGGGTGGAGTTAAATCAACAGGCTTTACACCTTCTTTATGGAATGGCGAGTTAGAAAACCTACCAGGCTTCTGAGACATGTTAGCTTTACTGTTTTGTGGTTTATTTTCTTCGAAGACTCCACGGTGATCTCGAGATATCAATTTTTCAAATTATTTCATGCGACCTCGTTTATTTATAGAATCACTATCAAAACCATCGAGAACAATAAAGTTGGAATTTACCAAGCAGAAATGAAGACAGAAGATAT
This sequence comes from Schwanniomyces sp. yHRVM31, assembly GCA_030462985.1. Classification (NCBI taxonomy): domain Eukaryota; kingdom Fungi; phylum Ascomycota; class Pichiomycetes; order Serinales; family Debaryomycetaceae; genus Schwanniomyces; species Schwanniomyces sp. yHRVM31. The sequence continues at coordinate 7,905 of JAKVQU010000214.1, forward strand.
CAAAAGCTGTTTATATCAGTATATTATTCCCCATCCTAAACCAGAGGGCTTGAAGTTTTCCTACGGTACTGCTGGATTCCGTACTAAAGCTGTGGACTTAGACTACGTTAACTACACTGTTGGTATTTTGGCATCATTAAGATCAAAATACTTCGGAGGAAAGTACATTGGTGTTATGATTACTGCCTCTCACAACCCTCCTCCTGATAATGGGGTTAAAATTGTGGATCCTGCTGGTAATATGTTGGAGAATGCCTGGGAAAGTTTGGCTGAGAAGTTAGCCAATAGTACACACGAAGAAATCAGTCAAGCGATTGTTGATATTGCTCATGAATACAAGATCGACATTTCTACTGAATCCAATGTTGTTGTAGCCATGGATTCTAGAGAATCGAGTCCTGCTTTGTCGAGAGCTACTATTGATGGCCTCAAATCATTACCTAATACTAAGTACACTGATTTAGGTTTGATGACGACTCCCCAATTGCACTATATCACTAAGACCTCTAATGAGCCAAGTTACGGCAAACCAACCACTGAAGGCTACTATTCTAAAATGGCTACCTCTTTCAAGAACATCTTTAATGTGTCGGCTAATAGTGACAAGATAGACATTGTCATCGACGCAGCTAATGGTGTTGGTGCACCAATTGTCAAAGATTTACTTGAGGAATACTTGAGCGATGAAGTCTCCTTCAATTTAGTCAATGATGCTTACGCCAAACCTGAATTGTTGAATTGGGATTGTGGTGCTGATTACGTCAAAACTAACCAGAAGTTGCCAAATAGCGTCAAAAGTCCCCAGACTAATAAGTTGTATGCTTCATTTGATGGTGACGCTGATAGGTTGATCTGCTATTACCAAAGAGAACATGGTGAATTCAGATTATTGGACGGTGATAAGTTATCGACATTAATTGCACTTTTTTTCCAAAAGCTCTTCAAGCATCTCCAGAACTTGAAATTGAATGTGGGTGTAGTTCAGACCGCTTATGCTAATGGTTCATCAACCAACTACATTGAACACGTCTTAAAAATCCCAGTTCGTTGTACGCCAACTGGTGTCAAGCACTTGCACCATGAAGCTGAGAATTTTGATATTGGAGTCTACTTTGAAGCCAATGGCCACGGTACAGTGATCTTTTCCCCAGAAGCTGAAAAAGCCATCTTTGACTACAAGGCTCTATCCACTGAGGAATCTGAAGCAATTAATGTATTACAACAATTTACTAGGTTGATCAACCAATGTGTTGGTGATGCTATTTCTGATTTATTAGCTGTGTTAATTATAGTTAAATACTTGCAATTGACTCCTCAAGCTTGGGACGATTGTTATACTGATTTACCTAATAAGCTAACTAAAGTTATTGTTCCAGACAGAACTATATTTAAGACCACAAATGCAGAAAGAACCTTAGTAGAGCCTAAAGGCTTACAAGCACAAATTGATGCTCTTGTAAGTAAATATCCTAAAGGGAGATCTTTCGTAAGAGCTTCTGGAACTGAAGATGCGGTGAGAGTTTATGCTGAAGCAGATACGAGAGAAAATACCGAAGCTTTGTCGCGAGAAGTGGGCGAATTACTTAAGTAAATTCTAGTGTAGCTAGTGATCACCTCTATAATGCACTTTTTTATATTCCCCCGGTGTAGTGATGTTCTTCCCTAAAGACCACAAACCTCTACGGAGCCATTTGGCTCTGGCTTCCAATCTTCTATACCACTTTTCATTATTGCCAAACTCAGCACCAGTCTTGCCCTCATACACCACTCCGATTCCGTTACGAAGCATTTCCGCACTTACGTCTTTCTTCCCCGTAAGCTTCCAAACTTGGGCCCTAGCTACTATACGTTTGTACTGGTCTATGGAGTATGGAGTTATAGTGACATTCTTCCCCATGAGATAACTCTGGAGCCATTTTAGAGCTTCTTCACTGTAGGGCTGTGCAGGGTTACCCCAATGTGCCCTTTCAGGCGCATCCACGCCACAAAGCCTAATCATCAACGTCTCATCTTTCAATTCGCTTCGTTTCGTGGGCACCTTTCTTAACCAATGCCACCCGAGCAATCTTCCTCCTGGTGTGTGATAGAACCGAAAATTGTCACCATCGCCTACCCTCGTTACACGCCCGTAAAGTTGTACCTGTTTATCGAGGATTCTAGGGGTGATATCTAGATAATTGCGTACTCTACATAAATATACCTTATACCACCTGTAGCCTAATACCATAGAGATACTGAGTCCTCCTGATAGTAGCAACACCTTTGGATGTAGA